>JAKGSA010001261.1:33430-82717 GCA_033558755.1 Philaethria dido | reverse complement strand
GTGGGAAAGGGGAAAATCTGGCTTACATGCCATCGAACCGGAACACATCATTAGATATTTGGCGGTTCGTCTTTGACATGATAGTGGTCGCGAGCCAGTCGGAGGACGAACCTCCTACCACCTATGTTGGTGTTAATATGAAATTAAATGTTACTTTTTATGTGAAACATTGTGAAAACGATTAAAAGTTTGAGTTTACGTAGCGTCGTTGCAAAGTGTAGAGTAATTGCAAGCGACAGGTTACGTGTAGTATTCGTAGAAGCGAGACCTTTCATATAAAACATAATTTTAAGCCTTATATAATATATTAAAGATGTTAGAAGTAATATATGTATGTTTTTTTATTAAAATAAAAACAAAATACATTTTTGTTTGCTTCACATGTAGGTATATATTAAATTTATCAACTAATGAGGCCTGTATTGGCGCAGAGGAGCGTGCATGCGACTGTAAACGCAACAGGTTGTGGGTTCGGTTCCATTTCAAGAAATGTAAATATTAAGAGGTAGTGACAAGACAAAATGCGGCGATGAGTTCCGCCACTCAGCACACAATGCCTCAATTTGGCAGAAAATGGGGAACGGCAATGTTAAAAGAGTGTTTTAACACTAGGTTCTCGGGTTCCCTCTGCCTACCCTGCTATGTGCGGTATACAATGTACTTACAACACTATTTTGACTATTATCCTGACGCCCGATTATCTTTAAATTTTCACATATATCCACATCCAATGAATGAATATTTTCGTAGCATGATATTCTTGTTTGGAGAGCGAGAAAACACATCAAAATCATTTTTTTTGTGGTAGATATATGGGTTATCAACTTTTTAGATTCAATTCTACCTAGTACCTAGTATAATATTATGATTAAGTAAAAATTAAGAAGAAATAATTGTCGGTACGAAATTAACGTACGAGATACCGGACAAAATGATAATCTAACTTACTCGTAATACCCTATCATAGTTACAAAATATAGAGCGAAATGATTACTTTTACCTTGTATTTCCTGTTAATAGAGAATCCACTTATAAAAGTACTGTTTTTGGTAAAGCTTCTATTTTTATCTTATAAGTAATTGTCCTTATGTCATTGAGGAAAGATAAAGTAAGAAAAGAAAAAATATGATTATTAGATACGTAATAAAAAGGTACTAAATAATCACTTATTATTATTTAAATTATTTATCAACAAAGTTACAAATAACTACGTTGCAATATTACAAGTTAATGCAATGTAGCTATATAATTAATTCAAGTTTTTATTTATTTATTTATATTTTATTGTGATCACATGTCTCCCGTAGAGCGAGGTTGGCATTGAGAAGACATTTTGCTCCTTACTTTGTGTCCAATTTTTAGACATTGCTTGTTGAGTGGCGGAACCTTACACCGCACTTTATCTTACAAGATCAGAAAAATTGAAATTATTTAGTAAATCAAATGCGCGCGTGTTAATTGGATCTACGCTCTAGTCTACCAAAGTCTATTAAAGTGATACGATATTGTGATTTTTATATTTTTATAATAATCTGTATAAGTAATATTATAATTTAACAATAACTTAAATTTTGCTTAGATTATCTTTTGAGCATAAACATCTAAATATATATATATTTTTAATATATATATTATATATATATATATATATATTTTTTACCTTCACGCTTTATACCGCATATAGCGGGGTAGACAGAGGGAACAAGAGGACCTAGTGTTAAGACACTCTATTCTCTTTCAACTTACTTACTTTTCATTTCCATTCCCCACTTTCCGCCAAATTGAGGCATTGCGTGTTGGGTGGCAGATCTAAATATATAAGATTAGTATTTTCATTCCCTGGGTTTGGTAACAAGGCAAAGGGGGTTGAGTTCCGTCACTCAGCTCGCAATGCCTTAATTCGGCGGAATATGTCGGAGTGTCTTAACACTCTTCCCTCTGTCTACCCTGATATTCGGGATACAGCGTAAATCTTAAAAAAATCTAAATATGTATATTGTTTAAGCCTAGAACTCCTGTAATAGCTGTTGGCAAGATATTAAAAATTGTGCTTTTGTAGAAGAGGCCACAGTGGTCCAGTGGGACAGCGTCTGAAACTCGAGGGAATGATTATATTCAAATGATTTTATTTTTTCCGGTCTGGCAACAAAAGCGCGGCGTTGAGTTCCACCACTTAACACGAAATGTCTCAAATTCTGATAGAAAGCGGAGAACAGAGAGTGTCGACGCCGGGTTCTCTCTTACCCTGCTATGCGGATTACATCGTGCCTTATTTTTGCTTTGTTTTTTTACTTATATAACAAAAAAATTCACTTAAAATACAAGATTTTGATTGACCTTAACTTTGAAATTGAAGAACTCACTAACTTTCATTCCGGTGTTATAAGCGAGTTAGATTAAAGTTGTTACTTTGTTATTAGTTAAGGTATCTTTACTTTAAACGTTACATAAATGAATATTAATGTTTAAATTATTTGCTATAAAGTGTTTTCAAATAAATTAAGCGCAGTATAATTGAAATGATTATTTTAACCCGACTTAAAAAAGAGGTTATCAGTTCCAAGACTGTCGTGGCGCAGAGGCACAAGCGTGCGACTGTAAACGCGACAGGCTGTGGGTTCAATTCCCACTCCAGGAAATTTTAGTATTTTAATTTTCTGGGTTTGGTAACAAGGCAAAGCGCGGCGTTGAGTTCCGCCACTCAGCACGCAATGCCTCAATTCGGCGGAAAGTGGGGAACGGAATTGTTGTACGAGAACGGAGTGTCTTAACATTAGGTTCTCAGGTTCCCTCTGCCTACCCTGCTATATGCGGGATACAGTGTGAAGTTAATCAATTCGACTGTATTTGTTGGGTGAACCGATTTTAATAATACTTTTTTTATATGATAGCTGCTTCTGATGTGGTCCCATTTAAATTTAGTTAAGATCGGTAAGTGGTTTTTGAGTTATTCGCAATAATTGTACTTTTTAGCGCATCTTCTTTAAAATCTATATCATCTAAGACATAACTTATGCAGGAGGATAATACAGTAAACAAGCGACATTCAGTGTTTACTCTTGTATTATATATATTTACACAAATTTACTTTTAACTTCTCACCTTTGTGATTTTACTCGACTATCAGAGGAGGGTTATGTTTTTCGCGAGTATCATGTATGTAATATCTTCCAAACTCCTGGACCGAATTAGGTGACGTTGGATAGGTATTGATACTCAAAGTGTTCTTAGATATGTGATGTCACTTTTAATTCAATATGGCGCCAATAACGTTACGAATAAAAATTGTTGATGGGTACCGTGTGGGGTGTCAAATGAAAGGACTTAATTAGCACATTTCAAATATATAACACATAACTAGCTTTTATAGCTTACTTTATTTGCTTCCTAAATTTGAAGAATTGGGTTAGTCGGGTTTTTAGTTCATTATAATTATGTATGTTATTACTAATTAGTTTTAGCTAGTACGAAACGAATACCAGACATGAAATCGGCTCAACCAGCAAGACCAAAGATTAAAGGAATCTGTATTTTAAATAACAAACCATAATAATAACATATTTCTTAGCCGACTTTAATAAAGGTTCTCTATTTGACTGTATTTTTTGTGTGTATTCATAACTTATATACATAACTTTTTGTCTGGGCATTCCAATTTTGGTGATCCTTTTTTAGCTGTCATATATAGCTAGCTTCTGTAGTCCCATTTAAATTTAGTTAAGACCTGGCTTGGCTTGGCTTGATTTATTCATAGTAATTTCATTTTTGGTGTATTTTAATTGAAGTCGGTTTTGTTTTTCGTTGGAATTTAACTATTAGATAATATTTTTAATATTGTAGTTTTAGTTTTTATATATTTTTTCTCCTTAGAGCTGTAAATGACAAGCAAGTAACGACGCTAGTTGTTAATATCGTACAGATCCAACGGAAAGCGGAAAGTGGCTTGACATTAAATTCTCTCTGACTACCTGTTGTGCTATAAATATATATGGGATAAAGCATTATATTAAAAAAAATCGAAAAGCAATCCAAAATAATTATATGAATATATCATAAATAGAAATATATCTTCGATTTGGAAATAAATCCGAAACCATCATATCTCTAAATAACTACCTAATAGTTATTTTATACGGTAGACATTTGAGGTTATTGCTAGAACTAAACTCATTAACGTAGCAAAGTTTCCTGAAACATTTGTAATGTATGTATTATAACAATAAAATATGCGCATAACAACATACAAAACTAATCTATCTAACTAACCGCTAACAACTTACATAGATATACTGTTGACAAGCTATATATCTTTTCTTTTTTTTAGCTTCATACTGTTTCCTGCACATAGCAGGGTAGGCAGAGGGAACCAGAGAACCTAGTGTTAAGACATTCCGTTCTCTTTTAATGTTTCCGATCCCCACTTTCCGACGAATTGAGGCATTGCGTGCTGAGTTGCGGAACTCAACGCCGCGCTTTGCTTTGTTACTAGAGCGAGGAAATGAAAATATTAAATTTTATTTATTAATATTTCCTAATATTACAGTCGAAACTACGGAAGTGAGATATGAAAATACGAGTATTACAGAGGGTCATTAAGTTTACACGATCATCATTGTCGGTAACTAGTCATATATGTGTGCAAAACCATAAAATATGGCTTATATTTCGATAGAATAAGTAAATTACTATTTTCATTTCATACAAAATGTCGAAATATACATTATATTTAATAGATACATGCAATTTAAATGTCTCATATTCCTTCTTGTGATTTTAAAAGCTAAGGAAAGCTTTTCTTAAGAATTATCACTGATAGATGATTGTTCTCAGAAACACAATGTTAATTATTAGAAAATCTTACAAAACTAAGAAATGAGGTCTTATTATTTTGCTCCTTTTCATGATTTGGTATGTGCATACTATGACCATTTACCAGTTAAGATTTGAATATATTGAATGGTGTTTTATAAGGCATTTATTCCTTTAACATATTTAGAAAATAGCAAATATACTCAAAAAGATGTGCATTGGGGAAGTTTTAACATTTATAAGAACTGAACGGTACTACTGAATTATTCATTTCTATTATGCGGTAGAGAATCTAAAATAGGGCTTTAAGTACAGACAGAAGTATTTGTAAGTGAAAATTCAAATTTGGAAATATCTTGAGATTATAAATATAAACATTTTATTTTTGTATAGTTAGCATCTAATTATAATGTAAAAATATTTTAAGCTTACCTATTAATTATCATTCTATCCTAAATTGATAAAACTATATCGTAGTCTATCATTCAGATGTATAAACTATACTATTTCAAGCTTCAACTAAATCTGTTTAAAAGTAAGTACTGTTTTACATACAAAAATCTCAGAAACTTTTACATTTATAATAGTGATTAGTATGATTCTTTAAGATTTCAAAAATTAAAAGACATTTAAATAAAAATGAAGAAAAAGAACTGAATCTCTGACATTTGACTTGGCAATTGTAAATGACTAAATATCTATATTTATTTATTATTTGTAGAAATTATTTATTTACACTATAATCACGAAAAATAAGCAAAAATATTGACCTGACCTCTTAAAAGAAATTGCATTTCTGTTGCACTCACTTCACTCATTTTTCTTCCGTCAGCACCACGCTTCGCGGATAACAAAGTGGGAAACGTCCACATTGTGAACTGTCAAGCGAATAGATCTACAATCAGTGCCGCCACTTACTGTGTTGTTTGTTGAAACCTAGATATAATCGTAAATATGGATTTGATAATGCAAATTACTATCTTTTTTTACTTCATGCTGTATCCCGCATATAGGAGGGAACCAGAGAACCAGAGAACCTACTAAAATATGGTTTTATAATTAAAGCCCCATCGGGTCATAGGAAGTATTAAAGCTAATAATATTCCATAACATATTTACTTACAAGTGAAATTCAAGAGCTTCTGAAATAGATGCCATTTTCATCAGTTTTCAGATAATTTCATATTTACTCCATTTTATCTTAAATTTTACTATAATAGTATAATTTGCTTTTTGATCTTTTAAAATTTTTAGATATGTTTGTTCTTTATGTTCTTATTCGTATGTGTAAAGTTTATAATTTCGACCACTGGTCTTGTTTAATATCCTACTTACTTCTTCTTCTTCTTTTAGTGCCTCTCCAACTAGTAAAGGTTGGCAGTCAGCTTCGCATATTCAGTCCTATTCCTGGCAGCATGGAATAGCTCTACAGCGCTTTTGATTCCCGTCCATTCGCGGATGTTCCTAAGCCATGACTTTTTTCTGCGGCCGATCAATATAAATTCGGTATAAAATTTCTTAAAATTAGATACTTATAAAAATACAATAAAATTTGTTTGTCGATTTTGTCTGATTTACAAAAAAATGATCAATCGAATTAAACACAACATACAACTCACTAAGTGTGGATCTGCATATCAAATTCTAGTATACAATCCAATTAATATAACAATTTTCATTGTATATACAATCTACTAATATTATTATAAGCAATACAAATCTACGCAATCACGTCCACTAACTAAATATGCACGACACGCGTTTAGTTCACCCTAACGATTGATTTAACCAAATTGGAAATCATTTGTTTCAGTCCATGACATTTTCAATTATAAGTGGATACAGAACAATGTTTAATGTTCATTCGAAGCCTTCATTTTCATATATAGCGCTTAAAGGCTTATATAATATGCTAAGATTAAATTAATTAATTTTCTGAATTGACTGTTGGCTTGAAATTGCTTTTTATTTGAATTGAGTGATTGTTTAAGAAAGAAAATGAATAATGAAGTCTGTCGTAGCGCAGAGGCCTAAGTGTGCGACTGTAAACGCAACAGGTTATGGGTTCGTTTCCCACTCCAGGAAGTGAAAATATTATGCATTTATATATTTAGTATTTTCATTTCCTCGCTCTGGTAACAAGGCAAAGCGCGGTATTGAGTTCCGCCACTCAGCACGCAATGCCTTAACACTAGGTTCTCGTCCTTTTTTTTGGTTAACTTTGTTTATTCTGCTATATGCGGAATACAGCGCGAAGTTAAAAAAAAATAAAGAATTTGTTTGAAATTGTTTCTGCACTTTTTTCGTAATGATATTACTCTTTAATCACATTTACGTTCATCGAAACACTACTAAATAGAAAATAAAATACAATTTCTAATTTAAAGCTAGATAAAGTTGATCTCAATTAATGATAACAATAGTTTGTTTTTGTAGGTACTAAATATTTTTTACATCATAAAGTAATAGTAATTTATAATTTTTGTATGTTTTGTTATTATTATAATATTTAGTTTGTTTATTCTTAAAGTTTGTTCGGCTTTGGAATAATCCCAAGCGCAACTATCGAGTTGGTTTTTAGTTTCAAAGCCTTTGAACTTTTCGTATTCCGCTTAAGAGCTGGAAGTCAAAGTCAGCAGCAAAGTCAGCATTTTATATGCCAAGCTCAATGTAAATACTATAATAGAGACAAGTTTGTTTAGCAAACAATTTGATTACAGTTTTAATTTTTCTTTTTTTTATGAATAACGGATGGCAAACGAGCAGAACGACCACCTGATGGTGAGTGGCTACCAACGCCCATGAACATCTACAACACCAGAGATGTTGTAGATGCGTTGTCAACCTAGTGGATACAGATGGAAGGGGAGGGCAATGTAGTAGTCCGCCATGGAAACCACCACATTTTAGGGAAAGGATGGGTGGGAAAGGAGAAAACCTGGTTTACATGCCATCGAACCGGAACACATAATAATATGTTTGGCGGTTCGAAAAAACATTTAAATATATTAACAATGTAAATATTTGAATACATTAACAATATAATTAAGATTTTAACAATAAAAGAAAACTGACTTCAGAGTAACTGCACTAAAACTTAAAATTATTACGAATAACTCAAAAACTATTTATTAGATCATATAAAAAAATCATAAAATTTTGGTTCACCCAGAGAAGTTATGCGGTAACACATAAAATAATTTTGATCTGTTCCTTGGCAATGATTTCTAGGTTTTATTTTTTTGTACAGGATACAATGGCAGGGAAAGAAAGGTAATCGACCTTGTACCTTGTAGACCTTCAAAAAAAACAAAATACAACTCTGGAAATAATGCGTCGACAAAATTGTTTCGGGGAACTTTAATATTTGTATGTTTTTTTTTTTTTTAACTTCACGCTGTATCCCGCATATAGCAGGGTAGGCACACACAATCAAATATGACAAACAGTTGTGTCGCCCGTATCAAATCGCGGGGGCACATCAGGTAGAATGTGGGAGTGTCAAAAAAAAAAAAAAAGCAGGGTAGGCACAGGGAAACTGAGAACCTAGTGTTAAGACACTCCGTTCTCTTTTAACAAATCCGTTCCCCACTTTCAATATATTTGTATGTTTATTATAAATATTATGTAACAATAAAACTTTCATACAATGTATAATTGTATTCTCTCATCTGAACCTTGCTTACACTGTGTTTTAATGCTCGGTAATTTTGTTTTTTTTTTTTTTTTGCCTGGATAACTGATGGCAAACGAGCAGAAGGACCACCTGATGGTAAAGTGAGAAAGTTTACCTTCGCCCATGAACATCTACAACACCAGAGGCGTTGTAGATTGCGTTATAACCTAGAGGATACAAATGGAAGGGGAGGACAATGTGGTAGTCCACTATCAGGAACCACTACATTTAGGAAAGGATGGGTGGGATAAGGGGAAAACCTGAAAGCACATGCCATCGAACCGGAACACATCATAAGATATTTGGCGGTTCGTCTTTTTGACATGATAGTGGTCGCGAGCCAGACGGGGAGACGAACACTCCTACCACCAATAAAAGTTAAATTAAAATTATTTCTTCAAACCATGTCTGAATAAAAGCACCTGAAAAATGTTTTGTAATTAACATTTTCAAGTTATGAAGTTTCCAATAGTGTAAAGTATTTTGTTTCACCGATTGTACACTAAGTGTTGCGTAAAAAGATACATCTTTTTATTTATATGTTACAATATAAACAAGTTATAGTTTCAAATATTTTTATGTCAATTCTTTTTTTTTATTTTACCATCATTTTTAGGACTTTCTAGTTAGATTTTTAAGCATCAGGTGAATTCTTTTCAATTTTAAAGTCGTTCTTTCCGAAAGAAATGAGGAGGGTTAGGGAATCAACAAAATCAATTTAATACATTAATGAATGAATTTGGAGCTGGAGACCTATATATACCTGTACAAATGTATTTTCACACTATGGCCCTTTTTTTTAGCTTCACGCTGTATCCCACATATAGCAAAGTAGGCAGAGGGAACCTGAGAAGCAATGTGTTCATATACTCCGTTCCCCACCTTCCGCCGATTCGAGGGACTGCGCGCTGAATGGCGGAAATCAAAGCCGCGCTTTGCCTTGTTACCAAACCCAGGAAATGAAAATACTAAACTTTTACATTTCTTGGAGTGGTAATCGAACCCACAACCTGTCGTGTTTACAGTCGCACATTTGTGCCTCTGCGCCACGATAGGTATTTGGTCCTTTTTATGTCAGTAAATGAGTTAACAGTACGCAAAAAGTTGGTGGCTTACTTACATATATTATCTGGTCAAAAGTGCAAATATAAATTTACATATATTTTCTTTCTATAAAAATAGTATTCATATGTATTTTCAATTGACGTATACGTACAACATTGGTTCTACTTTTTATTGAATGCAAAACGAGGTCAGCTTTGCCTCGTTGATAAAGATCAATTGAGTGTCCGAACTTCGAAGCATTCGAGAGCGTATCCGTTTTCGTGTTTAAAGCTTGATTTATATGTTTTTTATGCAAAAAGTCTGCATTACACGTTTATACTGAATATCTCATTATAAATTAAGGTTAGGTGTAAATAAAATTTTAAAGGGAAAGAAAATAGGGTTTTAGGGTACAAAATTATTTATTTTGAATAACTTTTTTTTAAGCAAAACCACAAAATAGTATAAACAACTAAAAAAAACATGCTTAAAATATATATTTTTAATGTTATATTAGTAATTTATACCGTCCTGGCAACGATATCTGGTTGGCGCCGCTAAAATATGGTACTATAATTAAAACCAGACCCGTGTGTAAATTTTCAGATACGTCAAAGTATGGGAAGTATTAAAATTTATAATACTCCTTTAAATATCTTCCTACAAGAAAAGCTTTTGAAATAGATGTAATTTTTGGATCGGTTTCAGATAATTTGTTATTTTAAATGATTTAACTATTATATATTTTTCGATTGTTTAAAATTTGAAGATATTTTGTTTCTATGTTTGCAAGATTTCGAAGGAATTTCCTTCCACGTGCCACTGAACTGTGGAATGGCCTACCTGCGGCAGTTTTTCCAGGTCGATACGAAATGGGTACCTTCAAAAAGCGCGCCTACTCCCACCTCAAAAGCCGGCACCTGTAGCTCCTCTGGTGTTACACGGGGCCGTGGGCGGCGGGGATCACTTACCGTCAGGTGACCCGAACGCGAGTTTGCCTTGTCCTTTCCATAAAAAAAAAAAAAAGATAACAAGAAAGAAAAGAAGAAGAAGAGTTTAAGTTATTTTTCCTTGTGTCTAAGAAGCATAAATAGCCCTAAAGTGAATTGTTACTACGAAGAATATGTACAAGAAACGATTAAAATAGAAATGATATCATAGTATCGATCAATCCGATAGGTGAAATAAAATATTCAAACACAAGCCGCCTTGTGCGTCATGGGCGCCAAGTTGACAAAATAATAGATAATTGTATTATACCGAGATATATCATACCGAGTGTTATATATGCTTATAATAGTTTTAAAGAAACTATAGATAACGCCTGTCGTAGCGCAGAGGCACAAGCTTGCGACTGTAAACGCGACAGGTTGTGGGTTCGATTCCCACTCCAGGAAATGACATTTTTCATTTCCTGGGTTTGGTAAGAAGGCAAAGCGCGGCGTCATTTCGGCGGAAAGCGAGAAACAGAGTGTCTTAACACTAGGTTGCCTTCTGCCTACCCTGCTATATGTGGGATACAGCGTGAAGCTATGTATGTATGTATAGATAAGTTAAGTCGTTTAACCTCACGTATTTTCCTGCAGTAGGCAGAGGAAATCTAGTTTCAAGCCATTGTGAGTCGACTGGCTGAACTGGCTGTCTTAACGCTGTGGTTTATATGACCAGACCTGGGATATGAAAATAATTCAGGTTTATCTCGAGTAGAGATTGAATCTATAACCTTTGCGTTTACATTCGAACGGTCTCCCACAGCACCACGAAGGGTGTACAAAAGCTTTATATATGGGGAAACGATCTTGTGGGTCGCCTCAAATTTTACAAGAACACAAAGATTAGATAATTTTTTAGAAGATAACAAACATTTAGGGTCGGCAACGCGTAAGTGATGCCCCTGGTGTTGCAAGCGTCCATAGGCCACGGTAACCACTTACCATCAGGTGGGCCGTGTGCCTTGTTGCCACCGTTGTGGTATAAAAAAAAAAAAAATTCGTTAATCCTGGATTTATTTCTGAAAGCTAGAGATAAATAAGCACTATTATACATCCTAAATAGATACAAATATACATATTTATAAAAATCTAATACTGGCATATAATATCACTGCGACAAAAGATAAGATCGTGAAATACGAGTAAATTGTTTTCTTGTAAATTATTATGGTTATTCGTTAGTGTAACAGATCACTTTCTTAGTCTGTTTAGATCTTCTTTAATATATCTATCATACAATACACTGAAACTAAAAGGTTTTAATAAAATCTTTTTTTATATAGCTTCACACTTTATAAAGCATATAGCAGGGTAATTAGAGGGAACAAGTGAACCTAGTGTTATGACACTCCTTTCTCTTTTTAACATTTCCATTCCCCACTTTCCGCCGATATGAGGTATTGCGTGCTGAGTGGCGGAACCCAATAACACGATTTGCCTTGTTACTAGAGCGAATGCTAAGTATTATTTAATATTTTCATTTCCTGGAGTAGGAATCGAACCCACAACCTGTTGCGTTTACAGTCACACGCTTGTGCCTCTGCGCCACGACAGATCTTATATTATTGTATAACTCGTAATTAAATGACTTTGTAATATTCATCGAATAAATTTAAGTTCTCAATGTTTTCAAACGCCCAAAGTATACAAACAAAGCAAATAAAATTTATACAATGTGTAGGTCATATTGGAAAAGTTGAGGCTATTTTTGTACAAGTAGTAATGTGTAGTCTGCCTATTTATTTACACATGCATTTTGTTCGGACAATAAAATCTTTTAACCAACTTCAAAAAAAAAGGAAGTTCTTGTGTCTATTTTTTAGTCTTGTTAACTGTGTGTTGTGCTTCTGGTGTGGTCCCATTTTAAATTAAGTTAAGATCTGACGAATAGTTTTCGATATGTTCGTAATAGTTTTACTTCACTTAACTTCACGCTTATCCCTAGTGGGGAAGTCAGAGAGAACGAAGCGCTAAACGCTACGGTCCCTGCATACCTATTTCGCCTCGTCCACAGTCATTAACCTCTTCATGCATGCCCTCCGGGGAGTCCTCATGCTTTTTACGTGACCTTCCTCCAGTATCATTGATACTGTATTCTCGAAGGTCAACCGAGGTCTCCCCCTGCCTTTCTTACCGCTCACCTTTGCTTCATATATCTTTCTCACCATTCTTTCATCACTCATCCTCTCGACGTGCCCAAACCACCTGAGCACGTGAGCACGTTTTACTTTTTAGTACAATTTATCTTTTTTTGTCAAAATCTTAAGGATATTTAAATATTATATAAGCCAAGTCATAGTCAATAGTATTTCTAGCTCGCGTTAGTTATAAAAATAAAAAAGGTAATATTTACATATTCTATTATGCAAAAAGGATATAAAAACTGAAGCAATGGTTCAGAGGTTCTAAAGAATTTAAGATTTAAGCGAGGACGAAGCTATCATTTTATAGCACAATGGATAACTCAGCTTCCATTATGGTACTGGTACACGACAGAAATCCGCTAGCCTTAGTATGCAAATGCACGTCATTTGATATACTTCTACGTATGATATTCCTATCCTGATGCATGGTATGTAAGTTCACGTATATAAATGGCATTGTTGAAAAGGATCGTACTTACTTCCCCTATTCCAATTTTAGCTTAGTGTAGTAGATAATATAGGATCTGAACCTGCGCTTCTTGGAATCTTTCCAAGATTTTTAGCTAATTAAACTACGTTAAGCTGATTGTGACTCATTTTACTTTATTTAGCCTAAAGAAATAATATGGAGCTATGGACATATTATTACAAAGCTAAGTAAGCTAATCTATACGTATCGATTATTATAATCAATAATTTGGCGAGGTAGAACGTATATTAGTATACACATGACACCCTACAGAATATAAAAAAAATGCCTAAATAAAGAATCGCAGGGAAATGTCATTTTTAATTACGGCACCAAAACCCGAAAACAAAATTTCAACCAAAAAACATATAATATTCCTTCATTAAGCATAGAAAACACGTTGAAATATTTATGCCAAGTGTTCTGTACTTATAATAACAGAAATATTAATCTGGGTCAACAAATCTCAATTGCTGGACCGCGACTGCAGCTTATCAGTGTAATACATTTTTTTTTTTTTTATGGATACCGGATGGCAAACGAGCAGAAGGACCGCCTGATTGTAAGTGGTTACCTTCGCCCATGAACATCTACAACACAAGAGATGTACTAGATGCGTTGCCAACCTAGAGGATACAGATGGAAAGGGAGGATAATGTAGTAGTCCGCTATCAAAAAAAAAAAGAAAAAAAATAGTCCCGCTGAGTTTCTTGCGCCGGTTCTTCTCATGTCTGAGGCATTAAATTTAGTGAACCGGTGGTAAATTATTTGACGTTCAAAAAATGAAGCTTGTAACTTCTTATTTTGAATAAAATTATTTGACTTTGACTTTGACTTTATCGGAACCACCACATTTTGGGGAAAAGATGAGTGGAAAAGGGGAAAACCTGGCTTACATGCCATCGAACCGGAACACATCATAAGATATTTGGCGGTTCGTCTTTGACATGATAGTGGTCGCGAGCCAGACGGAGGACGAACCTCCTACCACCAAACATAATCAACATATAATCCTAACCAAGGGGATTACGCTTTAGAGCCTCTAAACAAGTTTATTATGCCTATTGAATGTTAATTACTTTATATTTTATTGACACTGCGGCGTCGTGGTACAGTTGAGTTGATGTGTATGGAAATGAATTTAGTATGGATACCATTGTTCAGTTCATAAAATTTAGTATTTAATTTTACTTTGCTGATACGTAACATAATATCTCTAAATATGGAGACTTAGAAGGTGCTTTAAAAAAATGATGGAATTTTTAAGTACTTCAATTTATTTCATTACATAAAAAATGAAGCATGTAACTTCTTACTTTGAATAAAATTATTTGAATTTGAACTTAAACATTTTTACAGCTTAAAAGAAAACCGATTTAAATAAAATGAGCTAAAATGTAAAATTAATAACTCAAATTTAAGTAGGACCACATAAGAAGCACTAGCTTTCATAATATAAAAAAAATATCAAAATTGGATCACTCAGAAAAAGTTATGTAATACACATTAAAAAATTAAGCAATTGTAAGCAAATTAGTGAAAAAAATGTATCATCTATTCTAAAGTACATCTTTTCATAAAGAAATATTATTCTGTGCAAGTGATTATGGTTTTTCATTAATTCCCTAAGCATTTCATTAAATATATAATTGTATTTTAGAGAGAAGTGGATTCTTACTCGATAAACACGACTCGAGTAGGATTATAGCTGGTGTGAACGATTATAACTTCGAAACGATTTATTGTTTAAAATGTTATTGATTCAATGGTTCTGTTAATATAGCGTTTGAATATAGTAAAGGAAACAGGGAAATTTGTGAGATTAAAGAACATAAAATATTTTTTAATAAAGCTTAATTTTATTTTATTACATTATGTACGAGTATTCATAAAACAAAAACGTAACGTCGACATATTAAAATATTTTTCAAAATCAGTGATAAAATTAAATAGAGACATTTGTATAGTAATAAAGATAATATAGATATAAAGAAAATATACCAAAAGCCAGTCATAGCACAGAGGCACAAGCGTGCGACTAAAGCGCGACAGGGGAGTGGGATTGATGTAATAATATTTAGTATTTTCATTTCCTCGCTCTGGTGACAAGGCAGAGCACGGCGTCAGGTTCCGCTACAGCACCCAATACCTCAATTCGGCGGAAAACGGAAATGTTAAAAGAGAACGGAGTGCTTAAACGCTAGGTTCCCTGGTTCCCTCCTCCCACTTTGCTATGTGCAGGATAGTGTGGAGCAAAAAATGTATTTGTAAAACAAAATATAACGCCGATATATTAGAATATCTTACAAAAACAGTGATCAATGAAATAAAGACATCTACATATATAACAATAAAGATAGTTGACATATTAAGAAAATATATAAGATTTTTTAACTTAACTAGCTTGAGAGTTATCGCTTAAACAAGGTGTGGGTGAGCGTTGGCGCCTGCAGCGCGCCGTACAGCTATTGTTTGCCACTTGATTGCCTACTTTCTTTGTTTAGATGAATAGAATAGTGTTTCAGATATTACTTCTCGTTTTTTATTAATATGATCTATCTACGAGTATATGTCCCGAATTCGGACGGAAAGCGGAGTGTCTTGACACTAGATTCTCTAAGCATTTTACCATACCTTGAATAATACCTTGAAAGCGATGTTCTATTGCAATAAATGGGCCTGCCATCGAAGCATTATAGTAGTTTGGGCAAGTGATCCTACGGCCTCCTATGGGGGAGAGAAGCTTTGGTAGGTAGGGCCAGGTAGAGTTAGCTTGACGGTGCCGTTCTTTCCCGCCTTCTTAAAAGGCATTTTCCAATGTCCCATAAAGATTTATGTAGTCGTAAGGTACAGTGATTAGTAACTCATAAAATATAAAAAAAATGTAGATTTCTGTTTTGTTCAATTTTTTTCTCATTATAGTGTAGTGTCATTCTGAAATAAGATTAATTAAAAATTACCAGAACTCAGTAGTTCATTTATTTTTGTTTTCTTTTAATATTATAAATATTAGAGTAAATATATATTTTTTTTTTTATTCCACGACGGTGGCAACAAGGCACACGGCCCACCTGATGGTAAGTGGTTACCGTGGCCTATGGACGCTTGCAACACCAGGGGCATCACTTACGCGTTGCCGACCCTTCAAAAACCTATTTATTCCCCTTTTGAAGAACCCCATATTATAGCCCTCTGGGAAAACCTCGGCAGGGAGATCATTCCACAATTGGAGAGTCCGCGGAAGAAAGTTCCTTTGAAATCGAACTGTTCGGGACCATTTAGGCTCCAAAGTGTGAGCATGAACTCCCTGTCGATGGCGATGGCGATAGGAAATTAAATATGTTTTGTCCGTAATGTTTTGAAGTACACGTAATTCTTTGTAAGCGTACCTGCTATTCACCTGCCAACCTGTCAAGTTCAGTGTTCGCAAAAGAAGCATTTTGTACATTTTGTGTTTTGTGCTATCGTTATCAGTAGGAAGGTAAGAATGTACTATTTAGTTAGCTACATATGTATATTTATTGAAAAACAATGAGTAATTTAAAATAGAAAAAATATTCAGGAATAAATATAATTAATAGAATATTTGACATAGAATTCTATGTCAAATATTTTTTGTTTTTTTTAGCTTCACGCTTTATTTCTCACATATTAAGATAGACAGAGGGTCCCTGAAAACAGTTAAAACACTCCGTTCCATTAAGATTTCCGTTCTGTAACTAAAATAAAAAAAGGGAAAAAAGCAACTTCACGCGTGCCTTATAACAGGATAGTCAGAAAGTAATCAAGACACTCCGCTTTCCACTTTTTGTCCGATTGGGAGATATGTGTTGAGTAGCGAAAATTAACACCGCGCTTTATCTCACCAAAGCGGCAAAATGAAAACAATTAAAATACATTTATTTCCTTTGATTGGGAATCAGACACAAGCGTTTGGAGCCAGACGACACTGTCTCACTACCACGAAAGCCTTAATACAAATGTACTTAATAATTCAAATTATTGTCATTACAATTATCTTACATAAACTAATCACATTTATCTTAAATGAAACCAGTAGCGTTTAAAGCTACATTAAATATTTGGTTAACAGAATAAATTAATTAATAGCCCTTTAATTTTCGATTCCCACTCAGGAAATGTAAAATTTAGTATATTCATTTCTTGGGTTTGGTAACAAGGCAAACACGGCGTTGAGTTCCGCCACTCAACACGCAATGCCTCAATTCGGCGGAAAGTGGGAACGGAATTGTTGAAGAGACAATGGAGTGTCTTAACACTGGAGTTCTCTGGTTCCCTCTGCCTACCCTGCTATATGCAGGATACTGCGTGAAGTTAAAAAAAAAAATATTTACATAAAAACTTTAATGAGGTGTCTCTTCTGATGGTTCAAAATGTATCCTAACTCACGTACTATACTATTAAATTCTTTAGAAATTTTATATGAAAAATAATTTTCAAGTGAAACATGACATGTCGTTACACTTTGTGAAAGCTTTCATAAGCTTTTAAAATTTCCTAAGTCATCGTTATATAAATTTTATAGATAAATTAAACGACTTATAAAGATTTTGCAGTGTCAGGGAACGGAAACTAATGTAAAGGACATATAGAGTCGGTCAAAACTCACTCAACTAAAAACGGATGCTTTATCTCTTACATCTTTCATGAAACTTTAATGTTTGGTTCGTTAATATATTTAAGTAGTTAAGGGGATAACATTTTATTTTTTGCGTGTGGTAACATTACATTCTTTAGAGATTTTGTCCATAATTCCAGGAATTTTTAATTAAACTTTGATTAAACTTTGGAATGCAGGCAGTTTAGGCACAAAAAATCTTACAGTTAACCCTTAAATTTTGATTCACGCTATTTTAGAAAAAAAATGTTTGTAACACTTCTATTGTAGTTTGCCTTACTTAGCCGTCTTTCATATAGTAAACATTCTCCGTTCCTTGTAAGAAAAAAATTTCTTACCCTATAATATTTTATTAAAAATTATATAATATAATAACGTAGCAAAAAATCTAATATGTGACCATTTCAGCAAGAGCCATGTCCCTAGTGCCGCCGGGCGGCGCGGACTCGCCTAGCCCGAGGCGCGCACCTTCGTCGGTCCTGCTGAGTCACGTCGACCGCACTGGCACTTTGCGTGCATTTAATGCTTTGCTATATACTGGAAGATAAATTTAGACGTACGTATAAATAATATATTGTATGGAGAAATGTTACAGTCCGTTTCTATACTGATTTTTATTCTAGTTGTATAACTGAATATTATATATCGACAAGCGTTAATATAACCATATTAATGCTTTACAAATATTAAAACTATTTTAACCAGTTAATCGCGTATGTTTTAGTATTCGAAAAATATATTTTTTGAAATGCAACGTTTCCGGGACACTTTACGGTAGTCCTTGGTCTGGGCTAGACTGGCGCAAAGTGTTCGAAACGTAGATTTCAAAAAATGTATTTAGGCAAAATATACGCGATTATCCAGATTAAAGCAGTTTCATATAACAAGATTAACAACAATCGTGAAAATAAAAGAGCTCATAATGCTTTTCAACTTTGTAGTGGTCTATGGGTAACATCACGTAATTACATTATAAATTTTGTAAAAGATACTCCCGGTAATGCAGTATCTTAAAACTAAAGTTCTTTGTATTTATCACCCAAGAAAATATGATATACCATCTAAAGAAATATGTGAAAATTATAAAATAAATTATTTAATTTTATTGCATTTTCGGAATCAAAGAATTCCAAAAACAATTCAACAATCTTTGGAAATTGCAGGAATAAATAAAACATCTTTATTTCTTTATTTTTTTTTTTTTTTTTTTTTAATGGATAACGGATGGCAAACGAGCAGAAGGGACACACATTTTTGGGAAAGAATGGTGGAAAGGAAAACCCAAGCACATGCCATCGAACCGGAACATCATAAGATATTTGGCAGGTTGTCTTTGACCTTGTCAGTGAGATCTGAGAGCCAGACAGGAGGACAGACCTCCTACCACCAAACAAATGATTATGAAGTATAAGAAGCAAAGAAAAGAATCACGAAATATAATTAAAATAAATGTGAAATGGAATTGCTTAGAAATAAGTTAACATATTCTAAACTTATAAATAAATATTTCTATCATATGAAAGAAATATTTACATATTACGCGTACTAGCACTTAAAGTGCAAAAGTCTTAATTACTGCTCATTTTAAGATGCTTATAACAATATTTTAACAAAAGCTTCAAGAAAACAATACCAAGATTGTTATTTTCCTCACTGCTCACACATCCTTAAGCACTAAAGCTGCGAAATGTACAGGTCTGATATTAGTAATAAATTCATGCCTCGCTTTGAGTTACGATGCTCAGATATATATGAAACAAGTGAAATGACGAATAAGCCTTACACACTTCTGCAAGTAGCGCAGTGACAGTCAGTTTTAAGGAATCAAAGAAATAAAAATTCTCTTCTATTTTGCAGTAAAAAACGGAACGCTCAATTCAGTGGTTTATATAAAAAATATTCATAAGTTTATTATGTTAATGAGGGTGTAGAATTTTCGTCGCATAATATGGTTTCTTTATACGGTAATAAACGGTAACTGAAAAAGGCAATTTGTGGTTTCTAAGTCTCTTTTCCTACTCCATAAGGTGCATGGAATGTATACTGTCATCATTTTTATTTATTTTTGTGAAATCAGGTCAAAGCCGCACTTTTCTGAGCTCAGAAATAAAAATAATTTGAATATAATAAGCCTAAAAAACCTTCCAAAGGCCATTAAACTCACAATTATCGTTTTTGTGTACAAAAAATACTCTATGTTTTATATTATACAAAAAAAAAAAAAACAAGGAAAGTTACACATGCACACACACACACACACACACACACACACACACACACACATATGAACACACACATTACACAGTACATTATGAAAGAACAAGTAAAATTTATAATATGAATATCATTACTGTAAATTTACACATTGCATGTTGTTTGTCATTTCGTGCAACACATTCAACAACGTATTTAAAATAAACAGGTATTACAAAAGTTCCTTTGTGTTAAAATGACGTGTCAAGCTGAAGCTTAACACATTTATCAAAGTTGGAAAATAACGATACAGTTTAAATGAAATATTTCTAGCGGTGACACTTTAGACAGTATTTGTGTTGCCAGTTAGCTGCTTTATTCATATAATGTTGTGAATATAGAGGTAGAGCTAAACTAGCTAAATAGCTTATATTTGTCTGTTTTTAACTTACATGCACTATGAAGATGTAAAGTATACATATGATACATATACTTAATACCAAAATATGAATATGACTAAATAAAAGGGTTTTACAGGCAATGCTGACATGCGAAACCGTGGCACATCACCGTTGTCAGTGTCACCCCGCCAGTCCCTAACGGGGGAACCTCCCTGGGCCCTGCCGGATGATGACCGACCGGACTTTTCAGCACTTAAGGAAAATATTCACAGAATTAATAAGTAAGTCTTATTTTTGAATATTTTAAATATAGCTACATACATTATTTATGCATGATAGTTGTAGGTTCCATTCCATTTAGAGCGCCGACAGGGCAAACCTATAGAAAAACTGAAAACTGAAAATATTTTTTTATATAAATTATGTACATATATACATAGCTTCACGCTGTATCCCACATATAGCAGGGTAGACAGAGGGAACCTAGTGTGCACACTCCGTTCACCACTTTCCGCCGAATTGAGGCATTGCGCGCTGAATGGCGGAACTCAACGCCGCGCTTTGCCTTGTGCTAAACCCAGAAAATGAAAAATTCCATTTTCTGGAGTGGGAATCGAACCCACAACCTGTCGCGTTTACAGTCGCACGCTTGTACCTCCGCGCCACAACAGGCGTTATAAATTATGAGACCTAGAATGTTACCTAGAATACCATACTTAATATCTTTTTTTCGTTTTCTTATTCTTATGAGATAAAGTTCTAACATATGTCAAAAATGTCGAAAAATGAAGAACGAAGTGACGTACCAATAGCTACTTGGGCTAAATCTATCGTAGGTGTGCTCTAAAATTATGCAATGCCTTCATAACATTTTACCTTAAAAGGATATTGTGAAATCAATCTAAAAATATTCATCCCATTCAGCAACCGGAATTGAAAATGCTTTAAAATATAATAAAGTATTAATTTTACCTATAATTATAATAAAAGGCCTTTATAAATTACAAGTATATATCAAAACCGTTATTGAAATTTGTAAATGATATATATTATGCTTCTGGTCCCTCGATCCCTTCGTAATTAAATTATGATTAATTATAGCTGAATTTATAAAGACTGTTTTGTGGGCCAATTAAACGGTGGGCTTGTGAGATATTTTATTATAAATTAATGAAAATGATTGCCGAGGCGTAAATGAAAAGTTTGTTTTGTTTCAAAATAGTTTGGTCTGACAAACATTCGATGATATTTCTTTATATTAAGAAAATATAGTTATGTAGTTAAAACATAATATTTCTTCATATAAGATTTTTTATTAAGAAATTTCTTAGATTAGCTATTAAATGTTGTATACAAATTTAAATATGCATAAATATTTTGAATGTTATATGTGGCATGATTTATTAAAACCCTTATTCGTGAAGCAAAAATTTTGTACTCCTTTTTACAAAAATTATGTGGACGGAGAAGCATGAAATTTGGCACACTTATAGTTTATATAGAGAAAAAGTACAGAATGAAAAATGAAAAAAAATATTAAATTAATAAAATAACACGGTTTGACACACACGGTTTGACATACATGTTTATATAGAGTGACATATACATACATTGCTAAAGACAACGCGTTGTTAACGCGTCAACAGGTACACTAGTATATATATTTAGATGAATCATTCAGCATTGGCTTAAATAAAAATATATATAGAATTCTAAAATAGCGTATTTCTTTAAAATAATGTACATTTTAAAATCGTAATATATTTTGCGAATTCATACATAAGAATTTATGAAATATACTAGCAATTCCAAAGTAATTTATCATTTTCAAAGGGACTGCGAGACATCTACGAGGCTGGACATGCTGCTGACACAAGTGGAGCAGTATGCTAACAATTTGGAGGCTTTAGTCGAGGAACGTACTTCAGATTACTTGGAGGAGAAGAGAAAATGCGAGGAGTTATTGTACCAATTATTACCTAAGTAAATAAACATGTTTTATACTAAAAATAATAATTATTATTGTATTGCTACGTGAAATAAAATCTTCGGTCTACTTAATATTACATTTATAATAAATATTATACAATGAACATACAAAATAATACTTTTTAGGCGCCGTGTATTTTTCAACGGGTCGTTTAGTTATTACTTGTAATTAAATAAGAAAATTTATATTCGGCAAATATAAAATATACGTTGATTGTAATCTGAATAATATTTTATTTATTAGATATTTTTTTTAGTTTTGTTTTTTAACTTCAGGCTGTATCCCGCACATAGCGGTGTAGGCAGAGGGAACCAGAGAACCTAAAACCTGTTAAGACACTCCATTCTCTTTCCATATTTTCGTTCCCCACTTTCCGCCAAATTGAGGCATTGCGTGTTGAATGGCGGATCTCAACGCCGCGCTTTGTCTTGTTACCAAACCCAAGAAATGAAAATACTGAATTTTACATTTTCTGGAGTGGGAATCGAACCCACAACCTGTCGCGTTTACAGTCGCACGCTTGTGCCTCTGCGCCACGACAGGGGTCTTAGAGATTTTGTAAATTGAATAGTATCTAAATTATCAGAGATTTTCACAGTTACATTGTATTTCCAAGAATATTTTTTCAAATCAGTTTTAAATGGGTCCGAAACTTTCGAGACTTATTTAATTTGGATAAATCTTCAAAGACGGTTCAAGTTTATAATCAAAGTAGCAAGAGATACACATACATACATAGATACAAATATTAAGCCTTATGAGCACGGTAAACATTTTTCTTTACTTGCAAAGGGATTTGGGGCTTTTGGAACCTGTCTAGTGAAATAAGATTTTGTTTTGCTCCCACTGAAGGATTACTCGCCGCAGGGGAAAATATTACAGCTGATAAAAACAAAGTAGACATTTTGACAATCTCTTTCTCGGAAGGTTTCTTCTAGATTTGCTGTAATGGGGATCTCGAAACTGACGTCTGTCTTTACGAAAAAGAACTTTTACTGGCAAACTTTTTTAATATAAAATACAAGTTCACTATATGCTTCTTTTATAAAGCCTAGGGATAAGATTTATCACGTTGATTATCACGATATTCTGTTAATTTGACTAAAATTATTCAACATGTTGTAAATTATAGTTATAAATGGGTATGTGTATATGTGAATACGCCATTTAGATTTTCTTAGAAGTAGGTAATTAAGAAAGGTGTTTTAAAAAATAAATAATTTTAGGTCAGTCGCTTCACAACTTATAATGGGCCAGCCGGTAATGGCAGAAACCTACGACCAAGTGACAATTTACTTCAGTGACATAATCGGCTTTACCCAGCTCTCTGCCGAGTCCACACCTCTCGAAGTTGTGGATCTGTTGAACGACTTGTATACAAGCTTCGACTCTATTATCGAAAACTTTGACGTTTATAAGGTAAGCTGCAAAGGTTAATCAAGATTTGACCTTTGATATTTAAATTTAGTTAATTAATAGTTTGAAATAGTATTGACAAGTTTGTGTATTAAAGATAAGGTAACTATGAGCTAATATAAACTAGATTTTGTAGTAGTTAAACATAACATTTTGGGAACTATGCAAGTAACAGTTTCCATTTTACTGACCAGCGTTGTGGTGCATTTAACGTAACATATATATGTAGGATAATATAAGAGAAAAACAGTGGTATCTAAATAGTCTTTGGGAAATATGAAAAAGTACGTGGTTAAAGGTTTTATTTTGTTATTTAAAATGTATCAGGCAGCCACATAAAAAGGATACATACACGAAAATCAATCTTTTTTTAAGTTTATAAAGTTGTTTATATGAAATACTCGAAAATGACGAAATTGCATAACTATATATTATTGACTATAGTATCCTGACAAATTCGACTAAAATTTGCATTTTGCATTTCTAGCGTTTTTTATCATCCTAAAGACTTATATAATAATGAGTGGAGTTATAGTCATAAGTTACTATATTGAAATAATTAAACTATGAAAAGTAACTGTATTTATTTATTTTTAGGTTGAAACAATTGGTGACGCATACATGGTAGTATCTGGTCTACCAATGCGAAACGGAAATCGACATGCTGCTGAAATAGCGCGCATGTCGCTAGCATTGCTCCGAGCTGTCCGATTGAAAACCGTTCCGCACCGACCAGGTGAAAGATTGCTCTTGAGGATTGGAATGCACACCGGTAGGTACTCAAATATATGGCGAGTAATTAGTAAATCTCGCTTCGGTTGCTTGATTAATGGTTCGCTTGATAAACGTTTGTGAAGGAAATTTTTAATTAACTTTAGATATGAGTTAAGTTAAAATTAATAAGAAATTTCGTCATTATTTTGTTGGATTATTAGAATACTTAGAAATTATAAAGAATAACATTTTCATATAACACGGTTGAGTAAATTAGCATTAAATTAGCATTCTATTTTGTTAAAGTACCATCTTTGGGTTCTGAAAGAAAGTTTGGAAAGGAAGGAAATTTTGTAAAGATCCATAGAAGCGCTAACAAAAAATATGGCAAGATTTTATACAGATATAAAAATAATCTTAATTAGCTATGCTATTCAAATATGTTTGAAAAGGAATGTTTGCAGGTTTTGGAGTTGTATGGCAATATAATTTTTGACCATTTTCGATTACAAATGTAGTATATTTTGACTAATCTAAATATTTTTAGTACTTTGTTCTGTATATAATAATATAATAAGGTGATAAAATAAAATTATGAGACAACGTCTTACAGCGAACGGATTAGTTTTTGGATCAGTCCCCATTCAGAAAAATACCTATAGATACATGGCTTCACACATAGCTTCACGCTGTATCCCGCATATAGCAGGGTAGGCAGAGGGAACCTAGTTAAGACACTCCGTTCCCCACTTTCCGCCGAATTGAGGCATTGCGTGCTGGCGGAACTCAACGCCGCGCTTTGCCTTGTTACCACACCCAGGAACTGAAAAATTCCATTTCCTGGAGTGGCTGTCGCGTTTACAGTCGCACGCTTGTGCCTCTGTGCCACCACAGGCGATACCTATGGATAAATTGTTTTATTTTTTCCTCTGGTTAGACACAGCGTTGAGTTCCGTAACTTAACGTAGATCACATTAAATTAGTTAGAAAACTAAAAAAAGAGTGTCTTAACACTACTCTCTCTGCCTACTTTGCTATAGAGGACTGTATTTCCTGTTTTTTCTACTCACATAAAGAAGTAAAACTCCAACATAAATGCCTCTAGTACTTTTCGTTCAGGAAGAAATAGTTTATAGAGCTTTTATTGTATATTTACTCTAGTTACTTCCTCAAAGCTCCAATTTATTTTACCTAAAGAAGGCTTTTTATGTTACTTTTTCTTTCGTTCAATAGAACCAATAATAATGTGATAAGACTTGAAAGCGAATTAATGTACTTGTTTGTTTGATCTGAGACGGTTTATGTTTTGTCAATAGACATAATGGATATCCAATCCATTTCTGGAACCCTAAGTGCTAATACAAAAAGAATATATATTTATTAAATGTTTTGTACTTATGTCATGAAGTGTTAAGCTTTCCTATAACGATATTAGCATAAATGATATATTTTAGCGTTGGTATTTTTAAGCCGGGAGAAATGTTTTTTTTTTATAAATGAAATTACATTCACGGGCTCACACTTGCCCGTGCCTTTTGTTTCTTTTTTTTATTTTTTATTATTATGTATCTCATTATAAGTTCTCGGGTTCAAAGGAACCCGGTCCTTTGGAAGGCTTGCGTGGGGACACAGGTCCAACACGTAGAGGCCCCTTTGAGACAACAATATTTTTTAATCTGACGCATTGACCGGGATCCATCTCTAAGTAACCATAGGGAATTGCTCAGAGATGGTCATCGGTCAATGCGTAGGAGCTATGGAACATATGGAACATATACATACACATATATTATTATTATTATTTTTATTTATTTATTTGCTTTTTTTATTTATAAGCCGGGAGAAATGTTGTGTTTGAGTATTTAATCTGTAAATACGAATTCGATTCAGTATAATAAAATGCAGTTATAGTAATATATTGTGATTAAATATATTATGTCGTATCACTATCAGGTATACTACAAATAAATTGAGACATCACGTTAGTTGTATAAGTTTAAACCCTCTCGAAGAAAGATAGCACTATGCTACGCTGTATATATATGTTTTTGAGTAGATTGATTGTGAAAAAAATATATTAATATTGATCATAGTTCTCAATTGTTTCTCTGAAAAGTATAATAGTGCGTTTAAATTAAAAAGAATATCCTCTTTATAACAATCTCTAATATTAACCAGGTCCATGTGTGGCTGGCGTGGTGGGCTTGAAAATGCCACGATATTGTCTCTTTGGAGATACTGTAAACACAGCGTCGAGGATGGAGTCTCATGGAGAAGCGTTGAAGATCCACGTCAGTCCCAAAACTAAAGAAGTATTGGATTTATATGATTGTTTTGATCTCGAATGCCGAGGCGAAATCACTATGAAGGTATATATGTTATAATAATATAACTAGTTTATTGCGGTGTAGTTCAAGTATCTATAGTATATACATCTTGATTGTACATTTTAAGCATTTTTTTGCTTAATATAATGTCATATTTCTTACAAACGTAGCCTAAAGCTTCTTTTTTTTCATTAGGGAAAAGGCAAAATGACAACATATTGGTTATTGGGCGAAAAATCAGCGTCTATCGAGGCCAATTTACAGGCACAAACAAATTACAATGATAATACTGTAACCAATCCCAGTATAACATTTCAAGGACCGGACAGTCCAGCGTCCCATTCTCTAACACACAGCCAAAGTCCAGAAAAGAATGGCACTAAGGAGCTCAGCAATAAAGCTACAGAAATATTAGCTGAAAGGGACCGCATTAAACATGAAATAGCTACATTTGTGGCGAAGGATCTTATTAATAATATAGATAATGCTGTGAGGGAGTTCAGGCTTTCTGAAGCGAAAATAAACGCGTCAGCACCTAATAATAAGCAAATGTGTAATGGAAACGACAAAGGTTTGATAACTCCTACATATGATAAGGAACTCGTTATCAACAAAGGCAAAGTACGAGATGTTGTAAAGAGATTTAATTCAACAATAAACAACGTGAATGAAATAGTCAAGAACATCAAAACTGAAAATGGTAAAAAGTGAAGACTGAAGCGATATTATTGATTGATCTCGTAAAGTTTAAGATGAAATTTCTTTAAATATTTATTTAGAATATTGAATATTTACATTAGTTATTGCAAGTAAATATATTGTAGTGCAAAGCACCAGACTTATTGAACTAGTCCCTTTAAGTTAATTTTTTTTTAATTACTTATAATGAAATTATAACTATTTAGCGAAGTATCTTTGTGGGTGACCAAACCTACTCCGAATTCTAGTGTAAGAGTAATATTTAAACATAAAGTAATATAAATTATACAAATATTATAACTAATATTTCTACAATAGAATAGGATATCGCCAAAGCGATTGATCAGAAAGCCGTAGTGAGATTTTCATGTGAATATTAATATATAATCAGATTATAGTACTTTACTCTAGACCCTGTAGTGTTTTTACTGACCTTTTATACTTCCGTACCTTTTTAACGAAGAGTACTTCTTAGTAAGTGCATAAAAATCTTGTTCACTAATCCTCAGCTTTAAAAGGCTTTTCTTAAAGTATACTATATATAATATAATTGTTTACTTAAGTTAATAATTTAAAGCCTAATAATTGTGATTATTGTTGTATTTCTAGATATTTTATTTAAAAATTATAACTCATAGTATTAATAATTTGTTTGGTGGTAGGAGGTTCGTCCTCCGTCTGGCTCGCGACCACTATCATGCGTCAAAGACGAACCGCCAAACATTCATGATGTGTTCCGTTCGATGCTTGTGTTTTCCCCTTTCCCACCCATCCTTTCCCTCAAAATGTGTGATGGTCTTTGATAGAAGTGACTACTACATTATCCTCCCTTTCCATCTGTATCCCTCTAGGTTGGCAACGCATCTAGTACATCTCTTGTGTTGTAGATGTTCATGGGCGAAGGTAACCACTTACCATCAGGCGGTCCTTCTGCTCGTTTGCCATCCGGTATCCATAAAAAAACTCAAAAGTATAAGTAATAGTTTTTATTTTTCAAATGTGTATTTAAAATACCGCTGTATAGAATTGTTTGTTTTGTTTTGTTTGTAGATCTTTTAAATGTATAGATACAATTTGAAGTATATGGTAATAGTAGTAGGTAGTTGTTTATTGTGATAACGTTGGTATAGTACAAGTTTTTTGTAAGAGCTGTGACTTATCTTATCTTATCTTATCTTGTTTTCTAATTGTATGTAATTATTTCAAGTTCCTTTATGTAAATTAGTAACGATCTGTGGAATCACGAATAAAATAAATAGAGGAAGTAATGAATGCCCAGTTTCATGCAGTGTCTTATTTATTTACTCTTGAATTATTATCACATATATATTAGTAATAGCGTAATATTGACTTTTAGATACAAAATTCAAGTTTAAGCTACAATTTAAAATATATTTTGAATATATATAGAACGAAATTTCCCAGATAAGAAAAAATACTTTATAAAAAATACACTCTAATTTTTTGGTGGTAGGAGGTTCGTCCTCCGTCTGGCCTTCGCGACCACTATCATGTCAAAGACGAACCGCCAAATATCTTAAGTGATGTGTTCCGGTTTCCGGTAACCCGGCATGTAAGCCAGGTTTTCCCTATCCCACCCATCCTTTCCCAAAATGTAGTGGTTCCGATAACGGACTACTACATTGTCCTCCCCTTCCATCTGTATCCTCTAGGTTGGCAACGCATCTACAACGCCTCTGGTGTTGTAGATGTTCATGGGCGAAGGTAACCACTTACCATCAGGTGGTCCTTCTGCTCGTTTGCCATCAGTTATCCATAAAAAAAAAAAAAACCAATCAGCTATAGTAGGTACTTTATTTAACTACAGGCTTGTAAATTTTGTTTCCTAGAAAAGTGGATTTAAATTTCCCCAGCTACGTTCAATTTCTAATATTTCTAAAGTTTTTCATCCTAAGATTGTGAGCAACTTTAAAAATATGATCATCAGATAATAAAAATACGAATGAAAACCTGAGTTATATTTTCAAAACAGAAAAACTATTTCGTAAACAGAAAAGAATATTTAATTTCAAAGTTATAAGCTCTAGAGAAAAAAGAACAAAAAGGTGGCTGTCACGATTCAGAGCTTCGCCAGTGTCTTTTATTTTCCTCGAGACATTTGAAGTCGTAGTTTTGAAGTTACCACGTATATTTATAGAAAGAACATCACATTTGTATAACAATATTCTGACAATATATATCATGAAATTGTAAGAAAAATAATTAAAATTTATTGGTATGGAAAAAGTATTATATCTATATGTTAATACGTGAAGAAAAAACTTTAAATCCCTTTTTACGAAAATTAAGTCGACGGAGGAGAATAAAACTTGGTACACTCATAGTTTATATAGCGAAGGAGTGCACAATGATAATATCATTTTAAAATAATGCATAAAAAATATATTAAATTAATAAAATAAATGTTACACACACTACCATTGCTTGACATGCATGTTTATATAAAGTGACATTGACAGACAAAGCGTTGTTAACGCGTCAACGGGAACTCTAATATATAAAAAACAGCTTCACGCTTTATCCCACATAGCAGGGCAGTCAAAAAGAACCTAGTGTCAAGACACTCTGTTCGCCGCTTCCCACCCGAAAACCAGTCATTCAAAGGTATCATTGCCACTAATAAATAATTGTAAACCATTGATGAATAAAAAAACAGTCCCGCTGAGTTTTTTACGCCTGTTCTTCTCAGGTCTGAGGCATTCAATTTAGTGAATCGGTGGTAAATCATTTGACGTTAAAAAAATGAAGCTTGTAACTTCTTATTTTGAATAAAATTATTTGACTTAGACATTGACTTTACGTGTATAAGTGGTGGAACTTAACGCCGCGCTTCACCTTCCCAGAGAGGAGTAAGGAATATATATTTTAATGATAATAATTCCTGGCAGTCATTTTCTGCTACAGTATTTTACAATACATATATATAGACAAAACCGTAAGTACTGTCGAGAATAATACTCGTAGAGTAAAAGCACAATAAAATGCACATACTATTCTCATTGTGTACTCTATTGTTGGGATTAACTATTGAAGAACGGAATTTGTTCGTATACAAGCAAAAGATAATTCTTTATACAATCAAGTTTTATTATTTACTTTATTTTTTCTCTGCTGTTTTTGTGGACTAAGCGTTGAGTTCCACAACTTACCACACAATGCCTCAATTCAGCGAAAAGCGGAGACCGCAGTGTCTTAACACTAGGTTACTGCCTCTGCCTACCCTGCTCTATGCGGGATACAGCGTGAAACTAAAAAATATATATTATCTTTATTTTAAATATGAATCCTCTGACCAGGGTTTAAAACCCCAGGCATTGTGCCCGTGGTAATTCTTTAACTGTGGTATATTTATTTGGTTAAGTTTTAAAAAAATAAATCAAATATTAGGAAAAGTAATATTTTACACGACAACCACAGATGTAAAGAACGCGTAATTAGTTTCAGCAATTTTGGAACGGCTTTGATGAACTGATGAATAAGGAAAAATCCTCGAACAAAGAAAGTTATACTTATTACATTTTCTTTTACTCTTATTTTCGTGTAAAAGTGTTAGCTACCAAAACAATTTTCGAATTCCTTTTGTAAATAAATTAGTTTAATCATAAAAAAAATAACTTAACCAATAGCTGACTATACTATTGTAACTGTATGTATAACAGTGAAAAACAAATAAATCCTCAGTAATTGCTAGCGACCAGTATCATGTCAAAGACGATATGGTCATATATTTTATAATGTAATTTCGGTTCAAGGGCAAGTAAGCTTTGTATTCCCTTTTTCACAAAAACTTACGCGGACGTGAGGTGCATCCGAGAACTTTGCATATTTTATTTTTCTACTCTTCCATTCATGTATCCAACTATGTTAGCAGCGACATCTGAAAACACCAGAGATGTACGATAATAACCGCATTAGTATAAAACTGTGTTGCGGTTATTATCGCCCACCTCACAAGCGTTCTTACCAACAATACAGTACTAAAGTTGTAAATATATTAACAAAATAACATAAAGAGAGAAAGTAATGATAAATTAAAACAAAAAAATATATATATACAAAGTGACACAGTAAGAAATTACAAATTAACAAAAAGGTTTTGTTTATGTGTGTGTGTGCGTGTGTGTGTATAGGTGTGTGTATGTAAGGGTGCATGAGTGAACTCTGTCTGATAGTGAAAGACTCATATAATTCCGGCTATAAGGTTTTCTGTCTCGTCATAATTTAATTTTAGCAGCCAGTCAGTGAGTATAATTTTACATCTTTGCGAGGTTAAGGGATAAACATTAAGTTTTTCGTTGACTCTGTTATACAGCATAGGACTTAAATAATAATATTGTCTATTTGAGGAAGCCAATCGTCGTGGTTGGATTATTCAGACCTTGTCGTATCTACGTTTAGATGCAATGATACTGGGGTCGTAAGAAACACATGAATATTTGTCGAACAGTCAGTACATTACAAACTTGGTATAAATCAGAAGTTGGATAACGACTAGGATTGTGTGTCATTACTATCAAAATACACCTTTGAGCTCTCTCTAAACGAAGCATTAAACATTTAGTTGTGCCACCCCACGCCGGTATGCAGAAATTTAATATAGATTGAACAAGAGAAAAATAAACCATCTTCAAAATCTGTTGATTTGCGCTAGATCTAAGTTTTTTAAAAATATACACCAATGTTTACAGTTTATATAGCGAAGGAATGCAGAATGATAATATCTTTTTAAAATAATGCATAATAAATATATTAAATTAAAAAAGTAAATGTTACACACATTATCATGGTTTGACACGCATGTTTATATAAAGTGACATATAAGTACATTGATAGACAACGCGTTGTTAACGCGTCAACCGGGACAAACGCGGGAACTCTATTTACATCTTTTGTTAAATTATGTTTTTACAAACATACATATGTCCATCGTATGAGAAACTGTACACAATATATAATTTGATATCTTTAATATTCATATAAAAATGTAAAATTGTTAAATTGTTAAATGTAAAATTTAGTATTTTCATTTCTTGGGTTTGGTAACAAGGCAAAGCGCGGTGTTGAGTTCCGCCACTCAGCACGCAACGCCTCAATTCGGCGGAAAGTGGGGAACGGAATTGTTGTAAGAGAACGGAGTGTCTTAACACTAGGTTCTCAGGTTCTTTCTGTCTACCCTGCTGTAAGCGGGTTGTAGCGTGAAGTTAAAAGAAAAGAAAGAAAGAAGAATATTCATACTCACCTAAGGTCAAGGTCGCACATCACGAGAATCTTTCTTCAGCAGGATAAACACATATAACGACTGAATTAAATACATAATAATACCATACGAATGAATTATGCAAGGGGCCATTTATTACTACTATGTTTACCTTCATTTATATAATATAGACATATAGTTAAACGTGTGAAAGGTTGTAGGTCAGCTATTGAGTAAGTAATGTAATTTTCTTTTTTTTTTTTTTTTTTATTGATAACGGACGGCAAACGAGCAGAAGGACCACCTGATGGTAAGTGGTTACCTTCGCCCATAGACATCTACAACACCAGAGATGTTGTAGATGTGTTGCCAACCTAGAGGATACTGATGGAAGGGGGGACAATGTAGTAGTCCACTATCAGAACCACCACATTTTGGGGAAAGGATGGGTGGGAAAGGGGGAAATCTGGCTTACATGCCATCGAACCGGAACACATCATTAGATATTTGGCGGTTCTTCTTTGACATGATAGTGGTCGCGAGCCAGTCGGAGGACGAACCTCCTACCACCTAACAAAATGTATTTATTTGGTGGATATATATAATATTCTTTATTGCACTTTAAAAAACTAGAAACACGTTAATAGTACAGAGTAGTAATTAGCAACGGTGGACTTATCTCTATAAGAGATATCTTCCAGCCAACCGGTAGATAGGGATGAAAGAAAAAAAATATATAACGGGATGACAGTCCGTACAATAAACAATTAAGATAAACATCTAATCTAAAAAGTAAATATAAAATAAAAAAAAAAAATATATATATAAAATAAAATATATATAAACATATATACATACATATCAAACATTATGTACACATATATTATTAGATCTAAAAAAACTAAAAGATTTTAATTATTATTAAAACTAAATATATTATGGTATTTATGGTTTATTTAGTTACCTGTGTTTTAATTCTCCGAAGTCCAAGCGCTCTGAGCGCTAAGCCATGCGAACACATGTTTCCAAGAGGCGCGGGTTCTTGTCCCGCTGCGTTCAAATTTCTTCTTTATACGTTTTCTAAAAAAAAATGTTTTTCTTTCTTTTTCTAAGTGCGTGATTAACACTTTAAAACTATCAAAACCTGTCTATTTTCCGCCCATTTTAAGGACTCTTGTAGTAGTTTCACGTCGCACTTTTTGTCTTCTTTCCGCACAAACTGTTAAAAACGTATTACCCATTTGTAAAAAGCCTAAACTTCTATGACCACTCATAAGTTTATATAAGAAAATACATTTGGGGAGCAATAAAAATTTTGCGAGTCAAAAATTTGACGCCTTTCCCTCGAGGCCTCTACGGTCAGATGACCGCTTGTCCTTTTATTTAACGATCAGTTTCAACTACGGTGTTCGCTTGAGTATAAGAGTTTTGATAGTACTTTATATGTATAAAATATCATGCAAAAAATTATAAAAAGTCCCTTGAAAAAGATTGAAAATTATTGGTTACTTGAAATTATTTTTATTTCATTGTTTCAAATACGTATATATTTTATGGCAAATAGATATTAACTTAACCTGAATATTCATTAGTGGGAAAACACGCTTGTTCATGGATTCGGAGTAAACACTATAACTTTTATATATATATATATATATATAGGCAGAGATATATATATATGTCAAAAAAAGCCGAGTCTCGAGGAGTAAAGCGGACATAATCAGTACCGCGTGGACGCTCATGGTCAGTGTGCTCCAGTGACACAAAGGCGAAAATCCAACAAGATGTGTGTTCCGCCTCTACTGACGCATGCTATTTGAGTATTGTCATTCTCATAGTTTTCTTAATGTGTATCGCCAGCCGGCTAACCATATCAAATCATATGTCAAATAATAAATACTTTAGTCATTATTCTCTAACATATATATATAGAGAGCATATATATATATATAGAGAGTATATATATATATATATATATATATATATTATATATATAAATGCGGGAGCTGAGCAAAAAGAAGTAGCGACATAATCAACACCCCCTTCTCGACTATGGTCAGTGTGCTCCAATGGCACAGACGAAAGCCCAACAACATGTGAACTATCCACTCTACTGACACATGTTATTTATACTATCTTTCTATAGTTTTTTAGTAATGTATCGCCAGCCGGCTAACCATCAAATAATATTTCAAATATCGAATCAGTCAATATGAATAATAAGTACTCTTTAGTCGTTATTCCCTAACATATATATGTTAAAAATAAAATTAAAAAGTGATTAGTCTCTAGGTTTTTTTATTCTTTAATCCAAAAATGCAAAAGAACCAAAAACTGAAAGAATACAAATATAAAATTACATAGACACTAATATAATACATCCGAGCATCAACAGAGGTCTAGTATACATTTTTCACGTGAAAAATCTCATTAAATTACAGGCGTAATATTTCATTTTTCCATTCAGTCGAGAAAATTCTATTATAGTCACGTCAGATTCTATTCAAGGTGAAAATAATGAAATAAACTACCATTTTGTAGTTTTGTATACAATTTTTGTTTATTTGCTCATGTTTGTAAAAGTATCATTTTTTTAGCTTAACGCACATGGCAGGGTAGGCAGAGTGAACCTGAGAACCTAGTGTTAAGACATTTCGTTCTCTTAAGATTTCCCACTTTCCCACTTAAGGTTCCCCACTTTCGGAAAAGCCTGTCTGAAACAGAAGCGTGTAAACGCGATAGATTGTGGGTTCTATTTCTACTCCAGGAAATAAAAATATGAAATATTTATAATATATAATAATTTTCATTTTCATTTTCTCGCTCTGGTAACAAAGCAAAGTGCGTTGTTGGGTTGTTTGGGATCGCTTAATACGCAATACCAGATTTCGACGGAAAGTGGGTAACGAGAAGTGCCAAATATATAGCTTAATATGCCAGAGGAGAACAGAGTGTCTCAATTTGATCTATTTTGCTATCACGCTTTAACGTGAAACTGAAATAAACCCAATATTCCTTCTCTAGTTGCTACTAATATGATATAAAATTGCGAAAATAAACATTTGCGTGTTAAAAGCCGGAATATAACAATAGAACTATAGTTTTATAATACCTACCTCTTCAGTGAGTCGTTATTTTGTAATCACCTTGCTATTTGTTGGCTTTACCTCTTATTCCATAATAATAAGCAATGATAGCGTATTAATCTTTCTTATTATGTTTATAAACTGGAGGTTATACATATAATAAGAAACTTTAAGAAATTGTTACTAACTTTTGCTAACAACAAAAGAGTTATAACTATCCCTATTAATATATTTTTTTAGAATAAGATCATGATGCTGTAGGATCTTACTATAAGCATGATGGTTGTGGGTTCGATTTCCACTCGAAAAATTATGATTTTTAAATTATTTTCATTTTCCCGCTCTGATAAGCCAAAGTCGTTTTCGAACGGAGTGTTTTCATTAGTTTCTCTTTGAATTCCATACTATGTGGGAAATAACGTTAAGCTTGTAATAAGCTCTATAGTAACTTCAATTTAAATAGATAGTTACAATTTTCTTTTACTATACGTAAAACATATCATGTAACACTAAAAAATAAACATCAAAGCGAATTTCCGTTAATTTAAAGGCAAGTATATCGCACTAAAAATTTAAGGCTCCCAAGTCAAACATAAAAGTCAACCAATGGGAATCTAAACTTGTGAAAGAGAATTTAGAGCTCCACCAAACGATATTGTTGTTCTCGAGACCAATCTACGAGTACGTGGAAAGGCTAAATGTGACTATATATTTTTTTATTATTACTTATTTTTTACATTTTTATTTGAGATTATTTACTTCAACGATAAAAATACAAGCTAAAAATATACTATGTTTTGAGGTATTTAAACAAACAACCACCGCGTGCTGTTTGACATTTTAATTGCATAGCAACGAAGTCAATATTTTTTGCTGAGAGCCTTTTTTTTTTTTATGGATACCGGATGGCAAACGAGCAGAAGGACCGCCTGATGGTAAGTGGTTACCTTCGCCCATGAACATCTACAACACAAGAGATGTACTAGATGCGTTGCCAACCTAGAGGATTCAGATGGAAAGGGAGGATAATGTAGTAGTCCGCTATCGGAACTACCACATTTTGGGGAAAGGATGGATGGGAAAGGGGAAAACCTGGCTTACATGCCATCGAACCGGAACACATCATAAGATATTTGGCGGTTCGTCTTTGACATGATAGTGGTCGCGAGCCAGACGGAGGACGAACCTCCTACCACCAAACAAAAGTAGTGTAAAGACACTCCATTCTCCTTCGTTCCCCACTTTTTGAGGGATTGTATGCTGAGTGGCGGAACTCAACGCCGCACTCTACCTTGTTACCAAAGTTTTTTTTAATAGAAATTTTGTAATATTTAATAGATGAACATATAATAGTCTTTACGTACAAGAAGAAAGAAAATTGCATCACAATTTTATTAGTTCGTCTTTTTCCTTTCGAGTACTACCTAACTCTACAATAAGCAACTTAGCACTCTACTACGAAGTGTTCTCACAAGGCCAATTACGTCTGGGATGTACAAAAGGAATTTATATAATACAAAATAAACAGTCATTAATATTGCACAAATATGTACCGAAAATCTATATTCTTATTAAAAGATGATATTATTAGATTTTTGAAAATAAGACTTAAAAAACAATGGATTTCTTTAAGGAAAAACGACATGATTTTTTCTTATATCCGGTCTGGTTAGACTAGATAAATGTGGTTGAATTCCTTTTTGCGACACTCAATAGTTCTTAATTGAGCGCATATATGTAGAACTAGGTATATTTATTGTTTTATGACAAATTAAATAAAAAAATATTATTTATACAAAAATAGATAAAATATACAAGCAATTAACTAATAGAGAGTATTAACCATGTTTCAACAATAATAACATAAAATATGTACAAACGTTTGTGAAGAGATGTAGATTGAGCAGCCATTATGAGCGGGGAGTCGTAAAACTGTTCGAAATACCTCCATTATCGACGCGACCGTTATGTTATACGATATCCTTTTTATTGTTTACGAGCAAATAATTACTGCAATTGTCTACCAGTATCAGGTTTTTGTGATTAATCTTATCATTTATTTGGTGAATTTGAAGCTAATTAATTGTAATATTAATCTGTTCTGTTCCTCTGTTGTAATTTTCGTAAAAATCATATGAATGTTTTTTTTTTATTTTACTGTATGTTTTGTAATAGTCATGCTAGTTCAAAGATAATCATTTTTTATGTAAATAAAAGCGGTATTTACGGTTATATTACTATGTTAAAAAAAATTCTTTTTCTTTTTTATTTATTTTTCGTAGAGTTCCCGTTGACGCGTTAACAACGCCTTGTCTTTAGCAATGTATATTTCACTTTATAAACATGGATGTCAAACCATGGTAGTGTGTGTAACATTTATTTTATTAATTTAATATATCATTATTTAAAAGAAACATTAGCATTGTGCACTTCTTCTCTATATGAACTATAAGTGTGCCAAGTTTCATGCTCCTCCGTCCGAAAATTTTTCGTAAAAAGGGGTCCAAAGCTTTTGCTTCACGTATTTATATATAGACATACAAAGTTGGCCTAAGTAAGAAATAGCACAGTAATAAATGTATAAATAAATATTATAAATAATAAAATAAACCGTCCAAAAAGAAAACAATATTAAAAAGAGCTTAATAAAATGTTTTTTTTAACCGTCTTTCCAGAATTTGAAAGACGTAAGAATCGGATTAAGGGAATACATTTCACCAGTAAAAGCCTTGTGAGCGTATTTCACGTTCCACGAATGTTTGACATTTTATCCTCTTGGGTCTCGTCATATGTCAGATAACCCGTGAAAGATCTTTTGCCTCACAGTTTATTTTTATGGTGGCCATGAGAATGGCACTCGTGAATCTACGATATATATGAATAGCATAATATGTATAGGCAATTTTCTTTTGGAATTTATTACTTAAAGGTTTTCTAGAATTACGATAGTTAAGAAATGTTTTTACAATATTAAAGGGTTGATATAATATCTATATTAAAAAACGATTATTTTCATTTGTTGATATAATATATATATATACAACCATTTCCTTTTATATTTAGTCCTCTATAACTTGCGATATAAAAAACTACTATACAAAAACTCTTTTTAAGATCTCTACTAATAGTCTTAATTTCTAAGATCGGATAAGAGAAATATTTAAGCTTTATCATAACATAGACATTATAATATTGATACTAGAAATTATACCGCAAACATTGTAGGCAGTTGCGTTTTCTCGACGCTTCTTAACCGAGTTCTCGTCGTAATATTTAGTTAACCTTTGTCATATGCATATCTGGTATAATGAACTTAGTCCCTCCGTTCTTTACTTTCCATCTATTTAGAGATACTGAGTTGTTTGGTCGAAATTGTGGCTATCTGTCTCATAATGTCATTTATACTCTGCCACGAAAATATCACATACATACTTACATATTGTATTTACAAAGTACTTAGATTTATTACAAAGCAAATCTAGGCGGATTGGTACTATATTATTATGACTTTGAATTAAATATTTATAAAAAATATGTAATTTTCAACTTTCGATGGATAAAGAGAAAAGTAAGGAGAAAGCTAATATTTTTACATTATAAAAAAACATAGACTATTTGACTAAAAAATACAATAAGTAAAATATTTCATGCAAAAAAAAATATTATAATAACAATTTGAGGTTCCCTTTTGTATAAACTTCCATAGTTGGTGTTCAGTCAACGCCTCTTTTCAGCGTCTACGGGCTAACTACATTAAACGTAAATATAAAATCAATCATTACTTATCTAAAGAAGCAGTCATTAGTAATTAAGTTATGCAATGTCCAATAAAATAAAAATCCAATAACAGATAAAGTGCGCCTCATTTATCGCACAGTAACAAAGCGGACGAGCTTGTTAAGCTTAACGCTCGCAAGCCCGAGCTTAATTGACCACTTGTGCCCGCTAGTGACTTTATTACAATTTTTTTATTTATTATTATATTATATTATAATATTAAAAGCTTCTAAGCACGTTAACATCTAGAATAGATCTGGTTTTTATTTCAAAATCATTATTTCAATAGATTTTATAATAAGATATCAAGCGCATTAAAGAAAGTGGTTGAAGTATCCAATTAGTTCATAAAAGTAACTAAAAGAACATACTAAGCATTGCTAACTCACTAGTCTAGTCCTCCAGGTAAGGACATTAGGATCTATAGAAATATTATATTGTCATCGGATTCGGACACATGTGCAAATTTCAATCGGTTGATAAAAAGTGCGTCATAATTTTATTTCAACATTTTACAACATTGGTAAATAGATAGAAGAACCACCAAATAAAAAAAATCTGGCTTACATACATATTATATTATAGTTGTGGGTAATATGGAATTTGAAATTATCGTATTTATGTAGTGTGCTGCATGAATATTTGATTGAACTATTGTTTCATTTATAGTGATATAGAAATACAAATTATTACTTAAATTTGTTTTCATTAAAATTACAAGTGAATAATTTTGATTCAGCTGAAAATGTAAAAGTTTAACAATAACTACGCTATTTTCAAGTTTGAATTATTAGGAGTTATGTTTCATTACATTTCTTTACTGGGAGTTTCATGTTTTATCTCGCGTAGCAGGGTAATCGGAGTGAACAAGACACTCCCTTCGCCGTTTTCTGCCTGAATTCGAGACATTATGTGTTAATTGGCGGTACTCAACGCCGCGTTTTGTCTTACCAGAACGGAGAGATGAATATAATTTATATATAATCGTTAACCAATCGATTCTACCACCGATTTACAGTCAGACGCCTGATCCACTGCGATACAGAGGTAAGTATTGGTAACGGAAAAAAACGTTCAAAAAGAACTCAAATGCATAGTACTGGATAATAAGTTAAATGTCATCAATACTAATCGTTAAGCTTCTTTATAAAGCGCCATAAAAAAAAGAGTCAAGAAAATTGAACGTCAAATGCAGGTTTTCATCAAGATTTTAATTTCCGCCAGTTAAATTCTGGAATAATTTCTAAAACTCAATAATAGAATACAGGCGAAACTGGGTCACAGTTTATGTGTATTCACGCTTGAAATTACCAATAAATGGAAATTGGAGTTTGACGGAAGACATCTATGAAGTCGAGATTGCAGGCACTTGGATTTCAGATTACTTAATAATATGATTATGTTTTGCCTTCATTTTTACTTGAATGATACTTAAATATTTATATTAAAACGAGTACAGCAAATTATTAATAATATAACAACCACATTAATTTGGTGTTATTGAAAACACAGTTAAATGATTTTAAAATATCATGTTATAGGATGACTTTTCTATGTTTTACGTCTCAATTAATTATATTTTGGAAAGATTGTCTGGTATATAAAACAACGTTATTCTAAGAGGCATGAATAATCCTATCAAAATAAGATATATGAAGCAAAGGTGAGCGGTAACAGAGGTAAGGGGAGACCTCGGTTGACCTTCGAAAACACAGTATCAATGATACTGGAGGAAGGTCACGTAAAAATCATGAGGACGAAAGAGGTATGCAGGGACCGTAGCGTTTGGCGCTCCGTTCTCTCTGACTACCCCGCTAGGGATAAAGCGTGAAGTTAAGTAAGTAAGTTATTTTTTTTACAAAATTACAATATAAAAATTATTGAATGAATTTATGAATTTATCAGTATGAACATATGTAGTATTGATATTTAGTTATATTATAATTTAACAATAAAGAAAACTAATTTCAGATAAAATGCAGTAGAAACAACCATATCCATCAAGGTTGGTCTCCAGAAACCACTTATCATTATATTAATAAGGAAAAAATATTACGAACGGAGGAATACGAATATTGGTATACATTTTTTTTTTTTTTTTTTATGGATAACGGATGGCAAACGAGCAGAAGGACCACCTGATGGTAAGTGGTTACCTTCGCCCATGAACATCTACAAAACCAGAGATGTTGTAGATGCGTTGCCAATCTACAGAATACAGATGGAAGGGGAGGACAATGTAGTAGTCCGCTATCGGAACCATCACATTTTCGGGAAAGGATGGGTGGGAAAGGGGAAAACCTGGCTTACATGCCATCGAACCGGAACACATCATAAGATATTTGGCGGTTCGTCTTTGTCATGATAGTGGTCGCGAGCCAGACGGAGGACGAACATATATTGTAAATGGAGGAGAAATTAAGAAAACTTACATTCATTATAATAATGTACCAAAAATACACTAACCATGTGTTTGACTTGATACTCTACAATACAAAATAGACGTCGTGTTTATACGTTAATGGTACCTCAATCCTAGATTTAATAACAACAAAATTCATTTTTATATTTTTCAATACATTCAACTAAGGTTTTGGAACGTCTTTTAATATGCAGATTAAAAATGTAATAATACTTTCTTTTTTTTTTAACTTCACGCTGTATCCCGCATATAGCAGAGTAGGCAGAGGGAACCTGAGAACCTAGTGTTAAGACACTCCGTTCTCTTACAACAATTCCGTTCCCCACTTTCCCCCAAATTGAAGAATAATACTTTTTATTAAGTTAAATTTCAATATGTTTATATAATTTTAAAATAGAAAAATATAACAACAGTGTAATTGTACAGAATATTGGAACGAACTTGTTATAATACAAAAGAATTCACAAGTCCCCTTAGTTCCCTCTTTACGTAGTTTTGTCGGATTCATGAAAAATGTTAGGGTCGTCATTACTATGATTATATATTTGTATATAGGTTATTATTCTATGTACAATTAAAATGATATTATTATATTGTGTTTATAACATCAAGTTGTTTACTTATTTATAAATATACTCACAATTTCTTTTGAATGGAATTTAAGACTATGCCATGCCATTTATATTCATCATCGAATCTTTGTCATCGAGAATCAAGCAAAACCGCAATACATTTAGTTATTTATTGGAGTGGAGTCACCATTTTAAGAATAAAACTCCAAGTTATTAAAATGTAAAAATGTAAGGGACATATGCGGTACGTGTATATATTTGTACTAAAAATCTTAAAATATATATTCTGAAGTGACATATTTCTAGATTAATACGGACTTTCAAAACCTATTTCACCGCCTTAAAGGTAAAATTTAAACTAAAATTTTCCAAACGCAAACGAAACAGGTGCTTTCACATTTTTAATCAGTACACCAAAAAGTAAAGGTTAGTGATTTTTTTTAGCTTAACGAGTAAATAGTCTAATAAATTTCTATATTTGTGTGCACTTGACTGTATTAAGATTCACCCCAATTATCGTATATATGAAACACCACATACCATCACAACGCAAAAGTACTTAAATCAAGCTAAAAAAGAATAGAATAGCAAATTTTCCGTTTTCCTATCTTCCATTTATAAACATTAATGTCACTTGTCTATGATCGATGAAATTCCGATGCATAATTTCATTTGTGGACGTATGATTTTATGAGCGTACGCATAATTTCATGTGTGTATCACAAGCAAGGAGCACGCTTATTTTTGCACCAAGATCCTCCAAGTCGCCAAGACTCCTCTACGAATTATATTTATTTTAATAACATACAACTAATATGGTTTAAAATAGGGGTTTTGACTACACGTAATGCGAGGAAAAGCGTGGAGCTAAAAAAGGTATCAAGAGGAAGGCTACAAAATATCGGCTTATCTTAGCGATATTTAAAACTTTTCAGGAATATTACGGTTGAGGTAACCCGAATAAGATCGGGTAACAAGCCCTTTTGCCACTGCTAAATATATAGGTATGTAGTAATATACATATTTAGCGTATTGAAGAATGAAATGATTTATTGCTTAACTCATGTTTTCTCTTCTCTGGAACTAAAAAAAAATACAATTACATTTTTCACTATAATAAAATGTCTCAACGTATTTTCATAGTGCAGTGCAGTTTTCAGTTGAAGGTTGTTCAACCCTATTCACAGGCATTTGTTTGGTTTAGCGAGTGGGCGCGAGATACTCCCACATCGGTCCTTATGAGATAATTCTTATCTCTTATATAGTTAATGTGAATGAAATATGTGTATTACACATTACCTTTATCAGTTTCGTGTGACAAATGATCTTATTTCACCACCTTAAGACAGTTTCTTATTTAGCTTTTCACAAAGAAGCAATAATTCGGTGATTATTTTAGAAATTTTTAAGACGTTTTCTAATATTTTTCTACAATAACTGTTTTTATTTTCATACTCCTTCATATACAAAACATCGCTTCTATTTTCGAGGTAGAGATACACAATTAATCAAAGCAGAGTGTTTTAGCACTAATTTATGTGATATTGAATAAAAATATTGTATCTTTATTTTTCTTTATATACTGGCGACTATCTTGTTAGGTGGTAGGGGGTTCGTCCTCCGACTGGCTCGCGACCACTATCATGTCAAAGACGAACCGCCAAATATCTAATGATGTGTTCCGGTTCGATGGCATGTAAGCCAGATTTTCCCCTTTCCCACCCATCCTTTCATTCCAAAATGTGGTGGTTCTGATAGCGGACTACTACATTGTCTCCCCTACCATCAGTATCCTCTAGGTTGGCAACGCATCTACAACATCTCTGGTGTTGTAGATGTCTATGGGCGAAGGTAACCACTTACCATCAGGTGGTCCTTCTGCTCGTTTGCCGTCAGTTCTCAATAAAAAAAAAAAAAAAAATGAACGTAATGTAATTCGACGTGGCTTCCAAGAGAATGGAATTTTAATACGCGATGGCATTTTAAGTGCTTTATTACTATACTAAGTTTTACCACAATATAAATAATATATAGATACGAAAAAAATTTTTATAATATTTTTTTTTTCTTGTTAATATAAAAATTCAGCATAGACGCTAGACATACATATGTATAAAAAGAAAATTCTAAATAATGAACATAAGTGAATAGAAATCACGAGGACTTGGTTGTAAACTTGTAAAGGGTAACGAAAGGTCGCCACAAGTAGGTTAAACTTGTATGACGATATCACTAAGTTGTGACGTCACAAATCATACAGAGTAACCAATAATAGATATTTTATTATATATGTTTTATTAAAACTTTTATTTATTGAAATAAGTTGTTGATTTGCAATTATAAAAAAGATGTTGTTTTTTGTGGGGTCAAAGAGAGATTTGGAAAAGAGTGAAAAAATCTGTTTTTTTTATTTTTATGTTAAAAAAAACGACAAGTGATAGTGGCTAAATTATTTTTATAGGTTTATTGGTTGTTACAAAAACTGAAGGTTTTAATATAATTTTTATATTTAATTATTATATTTCCTTAATTTATAATAATTATGTAATGTTTAGTATTTTCATTTCCTGGGTCCTAGTAATGAGGCAAAGCGCAGCGTTGAGTTCCGCCACTCAGCATGCAATGCCTCAATCCGGCGGAAAGTGTGGAACGAAATTGTTGAAAGAGAACGGAGAGTCTTAACACTAGGTTTTCAGGTTCCCTCTGCCTACCCTGCTATGTGCGGGATACAGGTTGAAGGTATAAAAAAAAATGTAAATTCTATCCTTCTCTTGAAACATTACTCACGTTACACATACCTACTACTAATGATTGACTTGGACTCTTTCCAACATAACATACTTTATGATATACAAAATATGTCTAGTTTCTAGATGATCTACTTATCCTTTTTATAAATTAAAAAAAATATGTATTTTTTTAATAAGATCTTTAATTTTCGAGATTTTTACATATAATAAATGAAATAAAATAAATATATTAAATTTTCATTTAATATTTTTATTTTGAGAATTTGAGAGCGAGATTTTGTTTATATATTGTATTTTAATGTACTTTTATAACAATAGAAACCCGGAGAATTAACATTCTTAAAATGACACCCTAGTACTTTTATTCCTACCTTATTTATGAGCTTCTACGAAACAAATTAAAAGTTTATTTATTTGTGTGGCTTTAGTTCATTTCTTATGATTATAATGTAGTTTTTTGTCTTCATGTATTTTTAGACTAAGAAGAGTAGTATTGTATTTAGTATTGAATAAAAATCCGAATCAGTGCCAAATTAAAACTATTAGCATCCCCATCGACGCGTTAACAACGCATTGTCTAGCAACGTACATGTCGCTTTATATAAACATGGATGTCAAGCCATGGTAGCGTGTGTAACATTTATTTTATTAATTTAACATATTTTTATGCATTATTTTAAAGAGATATAATCATTGTGCACTCCTTCGCTCTAACTATTAAGTGTGCCAAATTACACGCTCCTCCGTCCGCGTAATTTTCGTGAAAAGAGGTACACAGTTTTTATTTCAGTAGTTGTGTTTTATATATATATATAGATAAGAAATACTTATTTTGAAAATATGAACAAAAAATATTAATAAGCATCATTGGATTATACTGTATATTTTAAAATGTAGTAGTTTCCCTTGTAATAACACGTATTATTACCCCGCGGACAGTGCTCTGTGTTGGAAGCATATCCCTACTAGAATGGGTGTCTGGTTTCTATTTATTGTCATTCCCAAACTAAGGCGAGTTTTTTCACTTTACAATATGGCATGCCAAATATTGTATAACATGGTATATTGTAGAAGTTTTTAGTTGATTAAGTGGACATCAGGACAAGTGAAAGTCAAAGAGGGAAAAGAAGCAATATACTTTTATTCAGTTTTATGATTTATCCTGCATTGGTATTCAGAAAATCTTAAGGTTTAAGTTACTCTATTCTTCGCTTTCCACCTGAAGTAGAGATATTACGTGTTAAGTGGCGAAAATCAATGCTAATTTCGCTTAATCACAGCGGAGAAAAGAAAATAATTTAAATATAATTCCTCTACAACCATTGTTTTACTCGTACAGTGAAACGCCGCGCTACTGCGTCACGTGGGCCTCCTTGCCTCTAATTAATTAATATTTTAAACCTAAATTCCGTAAAAAGTAAAGTAATCAGTCTAACAGTGACATTTTTGTTTGGTGGTAGGAGGTTCGTCCTCCGTCTGGCTCGCGACCACTATCATGTCAAAGACGAACCGCCAAATATCTTATGATGTGTTCCGGTTCGATGGCATGTAAGCCAGGTTTTCCGATAGCGGACTACTACATTATCCTCCCTTTCCATCTGAATCCTCTAGGTTGGCAACGCATCTAGTCTATCTATCTAGTCTCTTGTGTTGTGGATGTTCATGGGCGAAGGTAACCACTTACCATCAGGCGGTCCTTCTGCTCGTTTGCCATCCGGTACCCATAAAAAAAAAAAAAAAAAGTAAGATATAACATAAATTTTCCACAGATTTTATAATTATGGCAATAAAAAATATTTATTATGTAAAGTATTTGTTCATACTTACATATATCAAAATTATTGAATCTATTTTAGGGTATTTTTAGTTAGACCCTCACATTACTGTGTTTCAATAGTCAATTGTGTGTATTTGTCGATACAAAGTCTACCCTTTATCACTATCTGCAGTTCAAACAATTTCCAATATTGAGAGCCTATAAAAGGTAAAAAAGTAAACTAAGCCTTTCAGCTCAATATTCATGCAACTGAAATTGTAGAAAAAGCTACAGTTACAAAACTGGTAGTCCGGACGATTTAGCGAGTAAAGATTATATAACATTTTTCTTTAACAAAGTCCAATAATTTTTTTTTTTTACCTATGTCCATTTTTTTATTTCACGCTTTATCCCGTTTATCAGGTAGTTACAGAGAATCTAGTGTAAATAGATTTCGTTCGTCCTTTTTTACCTAAATTTATGACATTACATGTTAAGTGGCGGAACTCAACGCTGCACTTTGTCTTATTTTAATTTCACATACTCGTCTAAGATTTTTTTTATACATAACATCAAAGAAAAGTGAAATTGCCTTTTAACCTTATTTAGCAGTTATTTCAGATAGATTAAGCTAATTAAAGTATGGTTAGTAACATTATAAAATGCTTAAAAACTGGCATGCATGCAAACATGGCATTTTCCGCTGACAAAAGCAGTTTGTGTTAAGCAAATTGCTATACTGCATTGTTGTGGACAGACGTGACTCTTGGCCTAAGCAAATATTATGATTGTCTTGCCTCCAGATTTACATAAAAAAATAGTCTTTATATCCTGTAGTAGGGGATATTAAATGTTCACCTACTTTTTATAAAAATACCAGTCACCTTGTTTGTTTTAGCTCCATAAAGAACAGTTCAATAATGTCGAGTAACTAAACTCGTAACTTGTGGAAGTTTATTTGATAAACAAGATTAATGGGATGGATGGAATGAATATAAATTTGGTATAACTCCTTATTTCTAAGATTGTTATCTAACGCATTAACATATTTCAGATTATATCTAAAATAATTACTATTTTATGTATGGTATTTCTATTTTTCCTGTAACATATTTTCTTTCAGTTTCACATGCTTGCTGTTAGATAAAAAATCGGAATAAAACCTATATTTTGAATGCAGTTGGTCAGATATTTTCCAACAACGTCACAAGTTTTTTTTTAACTAAAACAAATAAACTTAAAAAAATATACTGTTCATACATAACATGTTAACCGAAACTGAATTCTAAAGATATTCATTAAATTAAAAATAAGCAATTACATGAAGATTTTTAATTCAGAAGCAAAAAATATATACAGTATGATATCGAATTCAAGTTGCCTCAATAAATATTCCATCAAATAAAACAGAAGTCTCATTAGCGATACAAAAACGAGAAACAATCTCATTACAAGATCCAAAGACAAAAGAATTATATTACTTTTCGAATTGGATTTTCGTAATTAAATTAGCTAGGGATTTCGGTCAGATAAAAAATATAATCAAAATAGGAGATAGTACGCCGCAAGGCACTGTGTACTTCTTAGCAAAATTATATATATTTTACATTTTCTTATTGTAGTATTGTTTTATATTGAATTTAAATACAATTGTTTTGTTATTTTATTTATTTTCAGAAGTACTTTTATTTTAGAATTTATTTTGGAAGTGAATTATGAAGCCATTATTTTTACTTTACATAAAATTATTCAGGGTAATATAAACCTATATACACAAATGAATTCGAGGAATATTTTTTTTGAAATGAGTTATGTATTTCTTATAATTTAAGTAAGTAAGTATAAATGGTGGTTTTGCTGTGTTTTTTTTATAATAAATATGTTACTAATATGATATGAAAAAAATAGCTTCACTTCAAAGATAGAATTGGCACAACTAATCAATTTTCATTTCTCATTGATATTATATTAGTAATAAATCAAGAATTTGCTTACTTAAAATGAGCCTATCGGAAATGAATAAAACTGAAAAATAAGATTTAAATCTTTTATACTAAATCTATTCACGAATACATCAGTGTCAATAACAGCGCTGTTGGCTTCAAATAACTCATCAAAAGAATACCTTCACGCTTTTTCTCGCATAGCAGGGTAGTCAGAGAACCTAGTGACAAAACATTCCGTTCTCCACAT
>JAKGSA010001261.1:0-33311 GCA_033558755.1 Philaethria dido | reverse complement strand
ATGGATACCGGATGGCAAACGAGCAGAAGGACCACCTGATGGTAAGTGGTTACCTTCGCCCATGAACATCTACAACACCAGAGATGTTGTAGATGCGTTGCCAACCTAGAGGATACTGATGGAAGGGGGGACAATGTAGTAGTCCACTATCAGAACCACCACATTTTGGGGAAAGGATGGGTGGAAAAGGGGAAAATCTGGCTTACATGCCATCGAACCGGAACACATCATAAGATATTTGGCGGTTCGTCTTTGACATGATAGTGGTCGCGAGCCAGACGGAGGACGAACCTCCTACCACCAAACATCTTGGTGAAATTATTAGATAATTGGTTCACGAAGACACAAAAATGAATTTGTAATGTAATATTATCGACAAAATGTATTTATTTTCAGTTCGCGTGTTGAGAATTCCTAAGTAATTCAAATACCAAGGCCAAGGATGCCATGCGTGAGTGTTTCAAGGCTTCTGAAAATGTAGGTAATTCAGTATCGTTTATATTATCTTATGATTATGGCTACGAATCTACATTTTCATCTAGTATATAACGTTTATATGGAAAACTGCGTATATTTCTTTTATGTAGGTATAAGAAAAATTGTGGTAAAATGTTGATTAAACATAACCGAGAAAATATTATTTTGAAATATTACACATGGAGATAAACACATGGAGGAAATATAATTATTTAAATTAGTTATTAATTTTTTTTTTGCTTCTCGCTGTATCCCGCATATAGCAGGGCAGGCAGCGAGAGCCTAAGAACCTAGTGTTAAGACACTGCGTTCTCTTTCAACAATTCCGTTTTCAGAACTCAACGCCGCGCTTTGCCTTATCACCAGAATGAGGAAATGAAACTACTAAAAATATTTAATATCTTCGTTTCCTGCAGTGGAAATAGAACCCACAATCTGTTGCATTTTCAGTCACTCACTTGTGTCTCTGCGCCACGACAAGTCTCATCATTTTAAATAATTATTCTATATAACAATACTAATAAAAAAACCTCTTTTTTGTCATTTGTTTTTCTCAGTTTGCCTTTGTACATAAATAGAAAGTCTAATAGATCTTTGATAGTTTTGCAAAGCTCATTGTGATGCCATTTTCTTTTTATCTTGAAATAGCGAGTTAAATTATTGCTAACTAGTTAATTCATATTTAGAGCTATATGAAAGAGACAGGCCAAGTTATTTAAGACAAAATTGGATGGAGCTTTATAATATAACATTTATTATTCTTGGGGAACGGAAATGTTAAAAAGAGAACGGAGTGTCTAATCTCTAGGTTCCCTGGTTCTCTCTGTCTACCTTGCTAAGCGCGGGATACAGCGTGAAGCTAAAATAAGAAAATAACGCATACAAACTTTAAAATGCTCACCATCCATAAATATTTTGATGGGCCCCAGCCATGAAATTGATAATTCTATCGAGCAAGATTTAGATTTGACCAGACCTTACTGGCTGTGAAAATAGATTTAATAGTATCTTAATAAAACTATATTATTTTTTTTCTTAATTGAGTTTTATATTAAATTAAATTATTTATTATTTAAATTTAATAGCTTGATAACACAAATATATATCGAGAGCGTAAAGCCAAAATTGTGTGAGAGTGCGGTAGAATGCTTAATCGCTATTAAACACAGATTAGAAATAGGAGGGACTACTGCTATAGTAATATATTTGTCGAAAATATTTTAAGGTTGTTAGGTTATCTTGGTATGTTATGGTAGTCCTGAATTAATGTAAATTGATCTAGAAGATACTTGATTCTCCTGTCTTAAGCTCTTTTCAAAGACACGAAATTACAAACAAACCAATACGGCTTAGGTTAGGTTTATGTAGATGTTACATATAAATGACGTTGAAGACAAGCAGATGAAAAATGGAAAACTATATCGGTAACAAATAGCTCGTAAGAGGAATGTTATTTAAATATTTTCATTTTTCAAGTTATTGTCACTACAATTAGGTAGCACTCTACCTAATATGTAATATTTCTAAATAGATAGAAAATAAGCTACACAGAGATTTATCATAGATTTCCCCGGTGTTCCTCGCAATTGGCAGGCAATTGTGAAACAAAACAATATAATAATATATCATTTCTACATTTCATACTTCTTTGTCCTTTAAACACTAGTAGTAGTATACGGGATATAGGCGAGTGGCACAATTTGATTATTATTAGGCCATGTTCATAAAAGAGAGTGCACTTAACAAGCAAAGTGGTGGTATGACCTATTTTTGCAGCGAAAATGTAGTGAAAATTGTATTTGAGGTTAGCCGACAAATTTTGTATAGGTATAGGTAATACTTACTATTAGAGATTTGCTTTTAATAACACGTTTTATTCGATTTAATTCATATGCAATTATAAAACAGAATGAAATAAAATGATTGAATTAAATATTTATTATATTTTTAGAATACATTTTCCTCCTAATATTTTTATTTTCTTCGAGAAAACTCCAATTATAAATTTGAGTACATAAAAGAGTCATTAATTCAGTTACGTCATTTAGTGTTAAAAGAAGATAATCATAAAATTAGTTGCAATATAAATATCTATCTAGAGTTTTTAAATAGCAAAGTGCGTAGCATTCAGGCGTAGATAGATGGACTAATGACGATAGTGTATTTAATATAACATTTTATTATAAGAAAATCATTTTAAAATATATGATAGAAAATAATACTGAAAAAAATTTAAAGGTCAAACGATATTTTTGCTTTTGTATTTTGCAATATATTATTTTAATATGTCTTATTAGGCTATAAACGCCTGTCGTGGCGCAGAGGCACGAGCGTGCGACTGTATACACCACAGGTTGTGGGTTCGAGTTCCACTCCAGGAAATGGAATTTTTCATTTCCTGGATTTGGTAACAAGGCAAAGCGCGGCGTTGAGTTCCGCCACTCAGCACGCAATGCCTCATTTCGTAGGAAAGTGGGGAACGGAGTGTCAACACTAGGTTCTCAGGTTCCCTCTGCCTACCCTGCCATATGCGGGATATAGCGAAGATAACAAAAATAAAATAATATATACTTTTTTTATTTTAAGCTTCACGTTTCCCACGTAATATCCCGTATTTAGAGATACCCGAGACACTTTGTTCTTCACTTTACGTCAAAATTTAAAAACATTGTATGTTAAGTGCTGGAACTCCACATCGTACTTTCTTTTATGAGAGCGAAGAAATTAACTTAAATCAGTTTCCCGAGCGGAAATCGAATCTACAACCAATCCCGTTTAGACACAGACACTGTTCCACTGCGCCACAATGACCTCATATTTAAAATATGTCATAAAAAATAATCTACCATTTTATTATCGAAAAGTGCTGTATATTCTTGTATTAAAAGATACAATATCCTATTCAAACCTAAGGAAATTGGGTCCGTCCGAACAAGTGACATTACATAACATATCGATGTTTGACGAACAAACGTACGCCTTTTTCGATATTCAATATCGATAAACATATCATTTTATTTCACCTTTATGGAGAGCACGAAGTCATAAAAGAAATTACTAGTAATATCATAATATATATATATATATATATTCTACCAAAACTGTTAATTTAATGCTTTTACCAGCTTAATCGTTTTTAAATCAGTGAATAAAAAATTACTTTAAATTAAAAAAAAAAAATAAAATTATTTTATAATTACTATCTTGACATTAATAGACGTGGTTTTAATAAAGACATCATGAAACTTCTCATACAATTATATCGGACATTCTAGTTACCCTAACCACAGAAAACTTGCGTACAGCCTAAGGAAGTCATGACGTCATGATTTTTATTTATAAAATATTTAATTCTATCAACTAAAACATATATCTATTCTTATTTCCACATCTTTATTAAAATCTGCAAACAAAAATAAGAAGAAACCTGAAAGTTATTCAATTTATTATTTTTGGTTGACGAAGCGCCCAAGTTTCCATTTAACGAGAAAACTCCGACATTCTTGAGCTAAAAGTTTTAACGGCTGTCAAATATCTTTGGTACACGATATAAAATACTTGTTGACAATATATCCAAATGTCATTCTGTGTCGTGAGTTTCTTAGTATTTCTCAGATATTTTTTCTTGGGTTAGTTTTATATTATTTTCCATGTGAACCACGCGATGGTTGTGGATTTAAGACTTATTTCCTTACGAAGGGATACTTATATTTAAAAATGTTAGTAATTATTCCTAGATGACGTCGTTTAATGTTTAATGCCTTGCTTAATTAACAAGCAAGTAGTAACTTAACAAGGCTGAACAGTGAAAAACAGTGTGCAGTTTCGTCAGGTCCTCTCCGCGTAGTATTATAAATACAGTACATTCCACACATAAATATTAATGTCCAATTAAAAGATATTTTAATTAGATTTCAATATGAATCCACTGTAAAACATAAAATCCAGTTTGGAATCAAATACAATAAAATAACAAAAAAACTATAATTGAAATGAACTCTAGAAGTAGCTTTCACGTACGTTTTTCTAAATCTCCTAACAATATCATGTCCTTAATGGAAATAGTCATGGCAATGGCGGTCCCAGCAATAAATGTCGCAAACCTTTTAACTCTGAAGCGTATTGCACGTATTAAAGTTGATAGTGTACCTATAATATTGAACCTACGACTTGTGACTCAATCAGTCATTATAATTATGTAGAATTAACTATTGCTACTAGTAATTTTATTATAATGAATGTAATTACGTGTTAACTGGCTCTAATATTTTTGATATTTATGTATATTATGACATTAGTAATTTTATCTATTATTAAAGGAAGAAAAACCTTAGGACATTCAATATTTCTTACAGCAATTCAAATGTATAAAATTAATATTCAGTATTACACATGTATTTAACCTTTTATTTAAATTTGCGCCTGTCGTGGCGCAGCGGCACAAACGTGCGACTGTAAACAAGACGGTTGTGGGTTCGATTCCCACTCCAGGAAATGTTAGTCTTTTCATTTCCTGGGTTTCGTAACAAGGCAAAGTGCGGCGTTGAGTTCCGTCACTCAGCACGCAATGCCTCAATTCGGCGGAAAGTGGGGAACAGAATTGTTGCAAGAGAATAGAGTGTCTTAACACTAGGTTCTCAGGTTCTCTCTGCCTACCCTGCTATATGCGGGATACAGCGTGAAGTTAAAAAAAATACTATTTGAAAGTGACATATATATCAGTATAACGTGTATTTTATGCATCAAAGGGTTTTCTAGTTATTTTTAATTGTTATACAGTTGAGTAGATACCATTTAGCCAAAATTAACATAATAATCCAATTTCAATCAGATCTTAAAAAATACCAGAGGAATCAAATCTTTATGAAGAAAATGATAAAATGATAAAGTGCAAGTTACTGCATATTTCACTAATACACTTTAACAATTAGAACGACAAACTACAATGCAGCTGCTCCTAATTGGGTCTGCATTGCCAATTATCTTATATTGTACGCGTTACAAGGTTACATTTGCAATTAGGTAATAGCATCGTAATCCCATTCTTGTTTATTGGATGAGTCGAAATTTCTTCTATATTTGTTACATAATTCATTGATATTTTCATGTTTTCGATAGAAATAGAAAAACTATTAAAGTAAATTTATTAGAGACGAAAAGAACGATGTAAAAATTAATACTGTCCTAATTCAATTTATATATTAAAGTAAATTAATATAAGCATAAATATCATTCTGTTAAAAATGTTGTTGTTGTCTTAACTCAAATACGTTACTAAAAGATCAGTCTTGCCTTTTTTAAGTTCCCTCAAACAAACAAACCAGGACAATGAAAATTTTCTTTGTTGATAGACCTACGAAAATATTTTTAAAATAGCTCAGCTCCCAATCGGATTCAGAATCACCGCATCAGTCACTTACCGAAATTACGTTAATAAATTACTGCGCCAAAATTATGTTAATTAAATGAAATAACAACTAAAAGATTATTAAACCTACATTATTAAATTCTACTATATAAATACAAAATAACTTTTTCACGAACAAAATACTTAATAGGTATTCTTCTATGGTAGTGATATCAGATATTACTTGTCAGCAGTACATTACCTGTATTTATTAATTACTATGTTATAGTTATAAAGATATTTTCTCTTAAGGATATATTATCTCAATATCTAATTACTTTTCTACTACAATTTACCTCCCACCCTTGTTCACGAAAGTCTCATACAATACAAAACACCTACATTTTTTCACTTTGTTTATTATATATTTATTATATATTTTACATACATTCATACGTATATAATATGCTGTCAATTGTAAAATTTAAGAAAGATTTTAAAAATTGTATTACTTTAGTGATTTCAATATATAGCCATATTGAAATGACTTTTTTCTTATTTTTGATATATAATAATTTTTGATAAATATTGAAAATTATTTTTATTGAGAAAAGTTAAGTAGAGGTGGAAGATGTGATATAGACGTAAAAAGATGCTCTAGGTAACAGGATTAATGGTGCTCTGAGGACCCTCTAGAAGGCATGTACGAAGAGGTTAAGGATTGTGGACGAGGCGAAAGGAATATGCGGGGGCCGTAGCGTTTGGCGCTACTTGTGATACCAACTTTTTTTTATATATAAGATTATAAATTAAATGCAATCCATATTATGGCTTTAACCATGTAATACTTTCTTTATGTAATGTTTACTAATGGGTATTTACACAGCAATTCAATTCAATTCAATTCCAACAATAATTTTACCACCTTATCATATTTAGTTATCTAATTAGTGATTTTATAAATGATAACACACCTTGGGAATGAAATGCTCGCTCCAGTCTGTTTCAAAGGTATCATTGCCAATAATAAAGAATTGTAAACCATTGTCGAATATAAAAAAAAAAGTCCCGCTGAGTTTCTTGCGCCGGTTCTTCTCAGGTCTGAGGCATTAAATTTAGTGAACCGGTGGTAAATTATTTGACGTTCAAAAAATGAAGCTTGTAACTTCTTATTTTGAATAAAATTATTTGACTTTGACTTTGACTTTGACTATCAATAATTTCTTCAAGGTTAATAACATTTTCTATTTTTGTAAGCTAAAAAATTAAAGGCTTGACCTTATACCTATTTAAATAAGTGCTGCATGAGTAATAACTACTATATTAAGGTATATCAAATAAAACAACGTTTAATTGGTTTGTATTATTGAGTATTACATCTATAAAATTATTACTAACATTATGTACATCATGGTTCAGGTTTTTAAGGTGCATCGTCTCCTCTTAATGGAAGATATTGGTATCGGCGATTGTAGGTAGGCCTCTTTTGTTGAATTAAAATGGTTTCAGATCCCGACCTTGACTGTGCGATTTGATGATTTGATTGGCCTACTGGTACTGGAGTTACTGAATAGCCAGCAGCCACCAAAGCCGCAAATTCCTCGGGTGTATAAGCTTTATTATTTTTAGGTGGTGGTAAATGTGCTCTTTGTTCGTCTAAGCTCTGTCCGTGCTGTTCTATGCTTACTTGTTCTGTACCAGAAAGCTGCTGTTGTTGTTCTATTCTATATACCTGATCACGTTGAGGTTGTTGTACTTGTTCCAATCGCACAAGAGGTCTTATAACTTTTTTTGGGACTATGTTTTTGCTTACATAAATAGCAGATAATGGAGGTTTAACTGAATCCATACTTCTTCCTTGTTCCATGGACCGCATAGCTACAGCTGGAAGTTCATACCTGTTTCGTTGTTCATTTGGCCGATACACTGGACGAATATAATATTGATCACTAATTTGTGTAGGGCGTTGAATTGAAGGCAAAGTTTCGTAATTAGTTTGTTCGGTCGGTGCAGGTGCTCGTATCTTTTCAGGTTCTGGGAAACGCTTCAAATAAGTAACTGGCCTTTCGTTGGAAGCTATAAGTCTTGGTTGTTCCTGTCGAACAGACTGGGCTCTCGGTGTATCAACAATTCTAAACTGTTTAGGTGATGCTTCTTGTTGATATTGAATCCTATAATTGTATTGTGGGTTTAGCGGCTGTAATTTTGGTGCTGGGACTACTTTAAGACCTTGGGACTCTGGTCTCTCATACACAGTTTGTTGAACGGCAGTAGGAGCCGTTTGGATAGGAACGTAGCGAAGAGTCTGTGGTACTCTTTGATTTTGAGGAATAGGACGGAACGGTTGCAACTGTTGATGTTGTTGTTGAACATTTGTAGTTTCAATCAAGTACTGCTGCGGAGCTGCTGGGGCTTGAGTTGGAACAATATGAACTTTTGGGCGGAGTTTTGTTGGTTTTTTATTCGGTTTTTGGATATATGCCACGTCCACCTGCAAAATATGCAAATATTAATACATTTACATCGTTATATATTAATATTATTTTTTTTTGCTTCACGCTGTATCCCACCTTTAGTAGTAGATGCGAATATCGTCCAGTGAAAACATTTATATTTAAAAAAAATCATTCTCCTGATCTCGTTTGGCAAAATAAATCGTTCAATTTAACTCTTTAGCATGTAGTGTTTTCGAAAATTAAGATTAAGAGAGAGTGAAGTAAAAGGTTGAAGATGTAATTATTTACCTGCTGGTATTGAGGCGCTATATTTTGTGGTTGAACTTGAGGTGATTGTTGTGTAAATGTTTGAGGACGCACGTCATCCTGTCTCAATTGGTGACCCAATAAAGCTAGCAGCTCTTGATCTAGAGATTCAGCCGAATTAGCACTGTTGTCGCTGACTGATAGTGCTGCTCCTACTGATGCTTCACCACCATTCGATGTGAAGTGCGGACGAGCAATCACTGCATGCGAAGGTTGCAGTGCTACCTAAATAAATAAAAAGACAAATGAATAATATATAAATACATATACAGATTAAAACAATAAATGTAGAATTAACTATGGTATATGGTGGTATATGTTTTTATTTTATTTTATTTTTTTTTAATTCCACGCTGTAACCCGCATATAGCAGGGTAGACAGAGGGAACCTGAGAGCCTAATGTTAAGACACTCCGTTGTCTTACAACAATTTTGTTCCCCACTTTTCGCCGAATTGAGGCATATGTATTACGTAAATTTGTCATTTGTAATATAGAGCCTATAGTATGATAGACAGTTATTTTAAATTAATAGAGAAAAACCCTTATTAATGTTTATTTACAAAATGATTGTCGCGCAATTATATTAACAGTAAAGTCGAATCTACAAAAAAATACCTAAATAACTTTTAGATCAACGATTTGTATTTGTGTATTTCTATACTGTTTTTTTTTACAAGTGATCTTAATTTTTTTTTTAACTTTACGCTTTATCCCGCATTTAGCAGGGTAGGCAGAGGGAATCTGAGAACCTAATGTTAAAACACTCCGTTCTCTTACAACAATTCCGTTCCCCACTTTCCGCCGAATTGAGGCATTGCGTGTTGAATGGCGGAACTCAACGCCGCGCTTTGCCTTGTTACCAAACCCAGGAAATGAAAATACTAACATTTCTTGGAGTGGGAATCGAACCCACAACCTGTCGTGTTTACAGACGCTTGTGCCTCTGCGCCACCACAGGCACAACAGGCGACAGTAATCTTAATGTTTTTTTCAAAGATACGAGAATTATACACGGAAAATATGAAGCTAAATTATTTTTATGTTTACTTCAATATCGCTTTGTTATTGAATTGAGTACAAGAAATATAATATTTCCTATAACTAATAAAAAATTCAAAATAAGTGATACAATAGTTTTACCTGTCGACTCAATTGCGGTTCTAGATAATAAAATTGCTGCAAGTTTTGCCTGTGCTCCTGTTGAGGATTACTATACAGTTGTTGTAGTTGTTGCCCATTTGCAATTGGCGCTTTCCGTTCCGGTTGCAACTCTAACAGCTCTTGCGCGTTGACAGAGAACACTTGGCCTGGCCTGTACTCTTGCGATTGAATTCTGAAATGGTATAAGGGTCTAGTTATATTTGTGCCTTCTATTATGATTTGATATAAAAAAATGTTGTGTAATTTTGTAAACTGAACACTGTATTTACAGTTAGAAATGCTTACTTTATGGTAACTTAGACTCAAATCTTACATGTGAAAATGGTTATATAATAATGATATTATCAATATCAAAAGTAAAGAAAGAAATAATTTATATTTAAGATTTTTGTGGATTGTATGTCAGAATAAGAAAACACGTAAATATTTTTTGCAGTCAGTAGGTTAGAACAAGAAGTACAAAATTTATTTATTTTATTTAAATAAATTCAAAAATAAATATTCATTTACAATATATGCAGTTCCTACAAAAAAGTATTAATCAGCTTTTGTTGTGTATAAATCACGCTACATCGATTCGGTTCGGTTGGTAGAGAAAGGTTCGTTAATTTCATAAGTGAAATTAATTGATGTTTCCCACAATTTCTTTTCCAATATCTCATGTTTTACTTTAAAATTTAGGTTTTTTGACTATTAATTATATTATATATAATCCTAGCAAAAATATTTTACAAAAATATCTTATCAAAACAGACTTCAACATTTATTTGAATAAACATGTTTAATAGCATACAAAATTTATCATAATCGATAGTTATAAATTAAATTTATTATTAATAATAATTTTAATATGAGAAATATTACTAAAGATGTAAAAAATGTATAATTGGAAAACCAAACTGATCATCACTATAAAAATAAAATAAGAATGAAACAAACACAGCTACGGCTACCCGGGATAAAAGCCAAGATGATAAAGAAGAAACACACAAACACACACCTACTTCATAATTTTTTATATTTTATCGTAAGAAATATTAATTTTTCATAATTTCCTTGAAAGATATCTTAATTAATCCGCCCTAATGCCTTATTAAATTGGATATATAAATACAAAAACAACAATAAACAATTATTAAATATAAAATGATAATTTCCCATGACAGCTGAAGGTACTTTCATTGAGAGCTACAGTAACGTTACAATGTCATGAGCAGATTTAAGTATGTCACGTCATATAAATTGGATAAAATTGTTATGGACGTATAAATCTGAATAATTCGGAATTATTCTTCTTATTTTTGATTCTTTTTACCCAAACCTTTTAGGATATGGAGTTTGGGAGCTATTTAGATTGAAGCAATGTTAAATAAATTATTATTATTTTTTTTTTTTTTTTTATAATTATAGTCCGTTTTAAAGAAAATTAGTCTACTTTAGTTACTAATACACATATTATTCTAATAATGTATTTTAAAAAACAAAAACGCCTATCGTGACGCAGATACACAAGCGTGCGACTGTAAACGCGACAGGTTGTGAGTTCGATGCCCACCCCAGGAAATGTTAGTCTTTTCATTTCCTGGTGGTTTGTTAACAAGGTAAAGTTTGGCGTTGAGTTCCGCCACTCAGCACGCAATGCCTCAATTCGGCGGAAAGTGTGGAACAGAATAGTTGTAAGAGAACGGAGTGTCTTAACACTAGGTTCTCAGGTTACCTCTGCCTACCCTGCCATATGCGGAATACAGCGTAAAGTTAAAAAAAAAAGAAAAAAAAGCAAATAAATTTCACTACACACAAATATACGTTTTCTCTGAAATTTATTAATGTTTAGCTAATTAATTTGGTATGACTTGTACGTGAATCGTCATTTCATAAAATAAAGAATAAAATATTATATTATAATTTAGCTAATCGAATTTAAATGAAAATACAAAATATTATATTACCTGTCCCCTTTATCATCTTCCTGATTTTCTTCAACCGGTGCCACTTGTTCCTGAAATGAATACATCAAGAAATTCAGAATTTAGAAGCTTAAAAATTGCACAATTATTTGTCATAAAAAAATAGATGATTACTATAAGTTCACTATATGTTAATTCTCTATATTGACCTCAATCTTCAAATAAACATCTCAATCACGTCTTAATCTAAAACTATTCTATTTAATCATATCTACTTAGTCCTAATCTATTTAATCATAATAGCGTAAATTGGACCTCACAATCAAAATGTTCTAAGTTCTCAAAGCACCAACCATGTCACAAGTAGTAAATTACCAGTGACAACAGTGTGTCATAATGAGGGCTATAATTATGTATTACACTTAGCCCCGGACGGTGAAAGGCGAGGAAACATTTGGAAACAGAAGGCGTCTTATTGCGTTTCCTGTTTTCGAACAAAGCTATCATTTGTGCTATCAAATGTATGAATTATGTACACAAGTGCACATCTAGATTAATGTTGTTATTATTATTTAGTTTGTTATTAAGTTAAGAAAATTAATTGTACGTACTTATAAATAGGAAAGTCCTAACAATGCAAGCTATCGATTATATCAATAAAGCGTTCCATAATTTAATGACTAAGGTATGGGACAAGTAGCAGCTGATAATATGACTGAGTGGAGTTGAAATAATTTATTAATTAATATAATAATATATTTATTATGATTATATTTTATTTATTGCTAAAAATACGGAACTTGACATAGGATGGCATTAAACATAATAACATGAATTACACTATATTTGCTATTGACTAATATCACGATTACTTGTTATTTTCATTAGGTTAATGCCTGTCGTGGCGCAGAGGTACAAGCGTGCGACCGTAAACGTGACAGGTTGTGGGTTCGATTCCCACTCCAGGAAATGCAATTTTTCATTTCCTGGGTTTTTTAACAAGGCAAAGCGCGGCGTTAAGTTCCGCCACTCAACACGCAATGCCTCAATTCGGCGGAAAGTGGGGAACAGAATTGTTGCAAGAGAATGGAGTGTCTTAACACTAGGTTAAGTTTCGCGACTCAGCTAGCAATGCCTCAATTCGGCGGAAAGTGGGGAACGGAGTGTCTTAACTTACTAGATTCTTCCCCCTGCCTACCCTGCTATATGCGGGATACAGCGTGAAGCTATGTATGTATGTATATATGTATCATTAGGTTACATTAAAAATAAAAAATAAAACCAAGCTTAAACGATAAACAAAAAAGCTAAGTCAATTTAAACTACCTTTATCAATTTCAAATAATTCAACTGAAGGTCTCAAATTGGCCATTTATGTCTATTTTTTTAGTAATGACAAGTTATTTGTTACTTTCGGATATGAAATGGAGAGTGTATTGTCATAGAGGTTTTATAGAGAAAGTTGATAAGAAACGAAACTGCGGTGACCCCGAATGTATAATTGTGTTCAGAGTCGGTAATTGTCGACTACGACCGCAACTCAAATAACAAGCTAAGTTGTTGACAGCAAGTCTTTATCTATATATCTGTTACTATACATAATAAAATATAATTAATTAAAATTCATTTCATTTAATATTAAATAAAATTCTAGTTAATAGTTATTAAAAAGTGATAAATTCTATTAAAAGATAAATCAAAAAATAATTAATAAAAAAAAAAAAAATATTAATAAAATATATACTACAATAAAATAAAGTTATCTTTAAATTAAAACGGATGGTATTTTAACAATGATATAGCAAGAAGATATATAAGGAAAGGAATATTATGAATTAATATCCATACTATTGAGTGTTATTTCAAAAATAGATTCAAACAAATTTTGAGTTCAAGAATGTATTTATCAATCGAGAATCTATTTTAATTTTAGAATCAAAATTCTATTCGATACTTTAAATCTAATCAAAAAGATGTTGTGTTGAAGCTTGTTATGTTAAAAAAAAATATTAAAGTTCATAAAACAATTTGGTACATAAAAAAAATAAAACAAAAACAAAACATTTGAAACATCAAATAGTTCACGAGGTAAACAAAGAGAACCTAGAGTTTACAGCGCGCGTTGTAAGTGCGTTGCATTTTGAGTAGTGGAGCCCCATTTAGTCTAAACAGATGCAGCCTCGTCATTATTGCACTAAGATACCATAAATTTTTCCTTATACGTAAAATAAACCCACGAAATCCAGTTCATATCATAATACCAACAATTACATAAAAACGTAATGGAAAGTTCTCGGACGTTTAAACACTCAACTTACATATAAATTATTTATTAATAATAAAAGGACATCCTGCACAAAGATTGCAGTAAGAACATATTTCATAAGATTCGATCTTATCGTTATTAGATTATTTCGATAGAAGTTTCGTGTACTTGGCTAGGAAAATATCACTGGTCTTTAACTCAGCGGACAGTCAAAGGAAGGTGACGAAATCTAGGTCACAGTGAGAGGTACGTAGGATGAAATAGTACTGAGGACTCGGAAAGCTTTCTAAGCTTAAAAGGTTAGTTATATAAAAAAATAACTATTGTAGTTTTTTTATAACTTACCTTACCTTAGTCATGTATTTGTACCTTGGTGGTGGTCTAGTCAATGTCGTACATAAAACAGATTCAAGTTTTGAATAAGTTAAATGCGTGTTTGTATGTACGTTCATACAAATTACTTACAAACATATGTATCATGTTGTACATAAAGTGCAATATCGCCATAGAATTCATGCCAATTATATCATTCAAAGTCAAAGTCAAAGTCAAATAATTTTATTCAAAATAAGAAGTTACAAGCTACATTTTTTGAACGTCAAATAATTTACCACCGGTTCACTAAATTTAGTGCCTCAGACCTGAGAAGAACCGGCGCAAAAAACTCAGCGGGACTATTTTTTTTTTTTTTTTTTATATGATATTGAAGTCAACTATCCTACAGAGGATGAATATCATCGTGGCCTAGTGAAACTGCGTTCGATTTTAAACACGATGGTTGTGAGTCCAATCCGTTGTCGGGAAACGATAGAGGTATATGATTATATCGATTACATTTAATAAGACGAAACGGAGCCTTGAATTCCACCACTTTACACGCAATGTCCTAAACTCGAGTGAAAAATGGAAAACAAATTGTTTTAACATTAGCTCTCTCCCTGCACCCTCAATGCGGGAAAAAAGAGAATAAGGAATCTCTTCAACAATCGTTGAAATTGCTAATGTAAGGAAATATATATTTTTATATTTAATTGTATATATTCTATCAATGATAGTAGGACTTCCTTCATATTATATTATAAAATATAATATGAAGGAATATAATATAATTTATTAAGATATATTGATTTTATTGCCGGTGTAAATTAAAAATAATAACCAACTATATGAGTTATTATGAGTCGTTACTACTTTTATTGGATTGATAATGACAAGCATTAGCATAAACCGCTGTAATAATACCTAGCAGGCCTTCTATGAAATTTACTATATATTTGTATGATTTTCAGTTTTAATTTGTTTAAGGGTTATTATAAATTTATATCAAAATTCCCGTAACGTCGTATGCATGGAGCACCCCCTACAGAAGCCCACATGCCAAATTTCAGCTTTTGAAGCAACTAATTTCACTTGATCGTTGACTGTTAGTCACTCAATAGTGCGAGTATTTGATATACGTATGTATATACGAGTATATTAGCTGACTGCTTCACACTGTATCCCGTATATAGAAGGGTAGGCAGAGGGAGCCTGAGAATCTAGTGTTAAGACACTCCGTTCTCCAATGACAATTGTGTAACGTAAAATCCTGTTCTATCCGTCCCTGTTAGAAGTTTTGGGAAACCTCCTTTAAATACTCCTTTACATTCCTCAAGGAACTTACATATTAAATTTTAGCTCTCTGCGCTCAGTAGTTTCGTTTGTGCGTCATCTGTCAGTTACTTAATGAGACGCTGAATATTTATGTCGTTTGTTTCGGCTTTCTTGAGAATTTGCTTATTATTTCTCTTATTTGAATATTTTAAATACACAACCACCATTTGAATGTAATTCAAAAGTTCGATTAAACGTTCAGCTTTATTTATTTTTAAGTTATTTTTTTATATTTAAAGTAAAGAAAAGTTGGAATTAATTTTTTTCAGCTTCATATAGTCAAAGAGAATCTAGTGTCGAGACTTTGCGTTCTCCGCTTTTCGGCCGAATTCGATACATTACGTGTTGAGTGATGGAATTTATCGACGCGCTTTGTTTTTATAAAATCATTGTCTTAGTCACGATCAATCACGTTTACAGCTAAACTTTATTCCAATGTTGCACGACGATTTAGTTTTATAATTAAAAAAAAATGTGTCTTTAATTTATTACAAATATAAACATAACTTCAAATTGTATTCCGCACATAGCAGTAGAAACCAGAGAACCTAATGTTAAGACACTCCGTTTTTTTAACATTTCCGTTCCCTACAAATACAAACATCACATTCACAAATTCATATCATTCAGTATAATAAGTAACCATGACACTAATTTCCAGCATGGAGGCTCACATATTTAGCACTGCTTGTTTCTATAAAGATTTCTCTCACTGATAACTCTATGTAAAACAAACATTACATTTAGTTAATGGGCTTTGAATGCAAATAGAGGGAGGCGGAGTTATGGCGATGTTTCAAGATATCTAGATAAAAGATTTACTGCACAAGCTACGAGATGTAAATAGCATCTCTGAATAACAATTCGTTTTGCTCATGAAAATATTATATATGTATATATTATTTTCTTTAGAAAAATAGTTACAGTGTGCTCGTAAATATTTCATGTAATTTACGTATTTTACTGAATTATAAAGAATATCATTTATCTTATCTTGTTTTGTATTATGATGTATTATTGAGTCGAGTCATCCTTGACTTCATTCATTAAAAATAAGTTTGAATATTTAAATTTAATTCAAATCTCTTTGCCAATGAAGGATAGTAATAAGTAATGGTACAATGGTAGTAAGAAAATAATACTTTAAATACTAGTGCCAAGACACTCTCTATATATTTTTTTTATAAATAAATATATCGGATATTTGACATTCTTAATAAAACATTTGATAAAAAATATATCTTAGAATTCTTAATCACATTATAACTTTTCAATTTAATACTCTAGAGTATACTTTTAAAAATAATAATTGAAAAACGTAATAAATGTCAGCCAGAAAAATCGTTTAAAAATTTATTTAGATCATTTTTACGCATCATCTGAAATCGTGACTTCGAAATCATTCACAGAATCGGTATTTCTATACATTTCTTTATTTTTTTTTGGTAGATGTATAGTTACAGAATAATATCAAAAGATCTTTAAAAGTTCTTATAATAACTAGAGCAATTATTTTAATTTAATTAGATAAAATAAAGGGTATTTCATTTATTAAACATATTGATTTTAATATTTTAATTTAAATATTTAAAAAGGTTTATATTTGTATATTTATCAACGTACATATTATTAGACATTTTTTGTATTTTTATGAAATAATATAAAAAATAAAAAAATTGGGGCCCTTGAGAGCCATAGACGGTTTCTGGTTTCTTCACTTCTTCTCTGCAATTTGAAGTTCTGTTACAGACACTCAAAGCGCGGCGTTGAGCTCCACTACTTAACACGGAATGTCTTGAATTCGGGCGGAGACCAGCGAACGGAGTGTCTTTACAGAGCTTGTCTAACTTCTCTGCTAAGCAGGAAAAAACGTGAAACTGTAAAATGAACATATAAGCTTACTTGTTTTCTAGCTGTCCTATAAACGAGTTGTGGAGTGCCTTCGTCGGTCTGCCTTTTGTCCTTATTTTGAACTTCAACCTTTTTGTTAGCATCTTCAGAGCGAGCGCATAGAGCGAGGGCTGCAACAAGCAAGATTTTTTCTATAAATCTGAGATTTTCGATTCCAAAAAGTTTTTAACTGTTTTTTTTTTTCGTATTTTGACGAATACCAAAGAAGGACAACAACATACAATTGCAATAAATATATTATAATACTTAAAAATATTATTAAAAGCAAAAAAAAATAAATATAATCCTATAAAGGTACACGAAATAATTTGAATTAAAAAAAATAACAAAAATTTACAAAAAATATAGATGTCTGGTTATTTTGCCTATCAAAAAAGGCTCACGACTAGCTTATTTGAATTTGTTTATATTTTTAATATTTTTTTTATATCAAATAAAGATACTGATAATTTATATTTTTTTCACTTTCTACGTTCTTGGGCCAATATATTTTTATTAAATCAAACTTTTTATTTAATTTTTAAACCTCTAGACAAAGGAATGAAAACACCAAACCCTATCATATTAATAGCATTTTCAATTCAACAATAAGAAATGCCTACGTGTAGTGTCATATGTGATCATATAATTTATTTATTTATACAAAGATTTATACCTACATATCAATATATACCATTTAGTTGACCCTTAATAAAGAACATTACATAAACAAGAATCAAAGGTCTAAGTTCAAGTAACTCCGTGAGAAGCCTGGCATTAAGGCAAGAAGAGGAACCTAGGTAAATCTTAGCAATCTTCGCCCTATGCATTTCGTGCCTAACGTTTAATTTTGTTTACCTTTCAATAACTGTCTAGAGCCGTATAAGGCGTAGTATAACTTGGTAATGAAGTGTATTGACATACATTGATATCCTTACTAATATTATAAATGAGAAAGTAACTCTGTCTGTCTGTCTGTTACGCTTTCACGCCTAAACCACTGAACTGATTTTGATGCAATTCGGTATGAAGATAGAACTAAACTTGTGAAAGGACATAGAATACTTTTTATTGCGAAAAAAATGATAGAGGGGGTGGAAATAGGGGATGAAAGTTTGTATGGAAGTTCCTTATTGTCAAACATAAAATCATGTAAGATTGTTTAACTGTTTACAACTTCACCACATAAACCACTTAACCAATTTTGACAAATAGTCTAGACCTTGGGAAAGACTATAGGATACTCCTTATCATATCGCGCGATATAACCGAATTTCACGCGGGCGAAGCCGCGGGCGGAAAGCTAGTATTATTATATCGTTACTTATGGATACGTTAAGTTAATAATATTATATTTTTTTAATATATTTTATACATATGAAGAAATTTGGACGAATTTATAAAATAAGACAAAATGTTCTCGTCATTTTCCAGTAATTGAAATCTAGAAGCAATAATGGTGAAGGGTTTAAGAACTACTCCGGTGAAAAAAAAATTGGATAATTGTTTTGATCTGTTTTGATATAACGCGGCTTTAGGGTACCGGGTGGTCATAATGACACTCATTCAGCACGAAGCTGTATAAAGATTTTACGAAATTTACTTAATAAATTAATTATTAATAATAATGAATTACCTATCGTAATTCCGAATATAATCCTTTATCGCAATGCAATCTCAAAATATACTCAATATAATTCCTCTTATTATAAACTTTGTTAGCTTTATCATATAGAAAGCGCGGCCATTTGCAATTAAAAAACGCAAGTGATTATTAACGACGTTGTTTTTAACGATCAAGTGTAGTGAAGAATATGAACGAGTCTCATAAATTATGAGCAGAAGTTGCTGATTCAATTCCGAAATGAGATCAATGTCTTCCTTCGAACAGTTGATCTTTACACTCAGCATGTGATTTTGCAATAAAGATAACATAGCATTACACTCCATGCATATCACTCCACAAGAAATTCTTTCTAGTACGAAAGAAAGCTATGTGAAACAATAGAAATGACAAAGAATACTTGACATTTGATGTATCCTACTTAAAAGTAGGTTAATAAATAAACGACGAACAAAAAACATAATAAAGTGCATTTCCGGTAAATTATATTTTATTGTTATAAATATATGTACTTAATCATTCATTTTGATAGCTAACTAACCTTCAGGCGTGAGTGGTCGCAATAATTATAATAATAAATCATAAAAATGAGCTAATGCACTTAACGGGTCCGACAATCGAAATAAGAACCTGTGACCTTGTCCCTAGTAAGTGTTTCAACCAATATATTTAATTATTTAATGATCTTAAAGTAACCTTTGTGCTAATTAAATATACTACTAAGCTACAAAATAAGATGGCGGGACGGAACTCGGCTACAACTTCGTAATAGCATTACTTTCCGCCTGCAGTCTGTAAATAAGTTTTGTTCTATTGCTGTGCTAGTCTTGTCGTGCTCAAGTATACCTAACTTTTAAATTATACCGGTGACCTAAGTAGGTGTTACTCGATTATAATTACAATTAAACTTCGGGATAGTTAAAGAAAGGGTTAAAAATGATCATATTGGGTATGGAGTTTTACATTTTATAGTAAAATTACAATTAGCTTAAATATTAGCTTTTGTCAGAAAAATAATGGGTCAAGTTTAAAAATAGACGCTTTTATATAATAACATGACAATTTAAAACATTATTTTAGGATTCCGTGACGTTCCCCAAATTTAGTAGTTTTCAAGTTAGATCACACATATGTTCAACATATCATATATTCAGTACAAAAAAGATAAAATTTCGAAATTGTTTCACTTTCTATTACTAACCGTCCTTTGTTTTGTAACTGCCAGCTTCCTAACCCGTTCTACTCTAGGGACAATTATGTAAGACTATTGTTTAAGTTTCCAATTGGTTGTATTTTGTCGATTGGTTATATTTATACTTCGTGATGACTTAATACGGTTTTTTTTTTTTTTATGGATACCGGATGGCAAACGGACGGCAGAAGGACCGCCTGATGGTAAGTGGTTACCTTCGCCCATGAACATCTACAACACAAGAGATGTACTAGATGCGTTGCCAACGTAGAGGATACAGATGGAAAGGAGGATAATGTAGTAGTCCGCTATCGAAACCACCACATTTTGGGGAAAGGATGGGTGGGAAAGGAGAAAACCTGGCTTACATGCCATCGAACCGGAACACATCATAAGATATTTGGCGGTTCGTCTTTGACATGATAGTGGTCGCGAGCCAGACGGAGGACGAACCTCCTACCACCAAAAAAACGGAAACGGTGAATCATAAGTCACGTTTGTTAAGTTACATCATCTATTTCATAAAAAAAATTAAAGAATACGTCACTATAGTTATCTCTATACTTTTCTATATCAACGTTATCCCAAAAAACTGAGAACCATAGGCTTTTATGTATTTACACGTGGTCGTCCTGCCAAAAATACCAGGTTCAGAAAGTATTGTATTGTCATCGGAATAGAACGTGAGCTAATTTTCACGTAAATCTGACGACCAGGAAAAGTCATTGCAAATTTTCTTACTTTGATAGATACAGGTGAAGTTTATAAAAGCATGTCGAAATTTGGGCTGTCAGTTGCCTATCTTTACTCTATAAATATTGTTTCTAGAGAAGGCGAAAAATAGTGCCTTAACACTACTTGCTCTTCCCCTTAATTCCAATTTTTTAGTAGTTATTATAACGGAGTTGGCAACTTAAATGCATTTAAACACTAGACTCTTTTAGGAACTCATAAAATTTATATAAATCTAATTCTAAGTAATATACAAAAATATAAAAAATGTAATAGAAATCAAAAAGTACGGACCATGCGTCGGTAGTGAATGGAATACAAACCTAGATAATATTGAGGCTTTACCAAAAAAAAAACATCATATATGGCTTACCCAGTAAAAGGTTATGCGGTAACTCATAAAAGAATCAGTCAAATTGATAACCTCCTCTTTTTTTGAAGTCGGATATAACACAAATTTTCAATTATTCGAGCAGCAAAAAAACATATTTTATAAATTTTTCAAATTATTATTTTTTTACTATTGCAAAAAGTATGCATCTTAATGAAAATATGAAATCGTTTTAACAACCTGAGGGACGACGGTTATGACTTTGTAATTGCATCATAGTGCTCGGCTGCAGTCTGCAAATTCGTTTTGCAACTTTTGAACCTCATCAAAGTAAACAATTGAGTTTAGATTAGATTTAAGAAAGGAAATTACTAAAATATAAAGGAATAAATTAGAACATATAATGGAAAAAGAATGTCTTTTGATCTGCGATGCGTCATATTTTTTTATTCCATGCATTTTGATTGAACGTTTAAAATAATTATTTTTTATAATAATAAAAGAAATGCGACGATAAACCTAATATAGGTTGAGTTATTTAATGATCTGCTATTGTTGTCAAAGTATACATTTTTTACTAGCTCTCTCCATTATAATGTTCAAGCTTCGATAACTTTTAACTATTTAAAAAGTTAAAAGCAATCAAATGCACATTTTTTACTCTTTATTTATAGCCCTAGGAATTGTATGCAAAATTCTGCATGATATTGTGTAACTACTATTACATTGATGATTACATATATTTAGTATTTTAAAAATCTATTTCCAAATGTTAAATCAGTGGTGAGTGCTGGCATGCATGGTTGGTTATAGGTTTCCAATTCCTACTTGAGTGAATTTATGCCGATAGTGGTGAACGGGAGTGTCTCTGAGTGTGAAACTGAAAAAATGAAAAATTTCCTTGTGGATGATGAATAATATCCATTTGTTACAGTTGTGATATATACTTCATATATCACAACCATTGAGTTCAGTGAAATGCGTCCCAACTGCGTTACATTTTGTATGTTATATTAGACGTATATAATATTATATATGTACCTTTAAGTAATCCCACGTCCATCGACTTCGACGTTAACCATCTTTACTAAAACAGAGACACTAGTACTCTCCAAGCCGTCAGAGCAGATGACATCTTAAAACACAAAAATAAACGTAACGGTTTTCTGCAGCATCCCGCTATAAAAAAGCTACCAACTGTTTTCCCACAGCTTGAAAGGAAAATAGCACTGCAAACAAAAAAGCCGCGAACCCGAGCACAGTTGGCGACTTTCATTGGATTACTAAAAAATCAACAAACTCAATTTATTAGCCATGTTTTTTGATGTTCTACATCGAATGTAGTATAAAAAGTTTATTCTACTATTGTAAAGAAGCTGATAATTTATACCAATTTTGCGGTAGGAGGTTCGTCCCATCTGGCTCGCAAGGCGACCACTATCATACGTCAAAGACGAACTGCCAAATATCTTTATGATGTGTTCCGGTTCGATGGCATGTAAGCCAGGGTTTTTCCCCTTTCCCACCCATCCTTTCCCCAAAATGTGGTGGTTCCGATAGCGGACTACTACATTATCCTCCCTTTCCATCTGTATCCTCTAGGTTGGCAACGCATCTAGTACATCTCTGTGCTGTAGATGTCTTTGGGCGAAGCTGCAACCACTCTTACCATCAGGCGGTCCTTCTGCCTGCCTGCCATCCGGTATCCATATAAAAAAAAAATACCAAATGCTATAAAAGCTTGAGCTTAAGATACAAACAAGAAAGTTTAGTGGAACACAACAAAGGCTTTAGTGGTAAGTCACTCTTTCACTTCTTTCGCCTATATACTAATAAATATGATACATTTATGACCCAAAACCAATAAAATCTTAAAATTTTTGTAAATTATCAACAATTTTTTTGGGAAATATAAAAATTTAGCCTAAATTGTATAATGTTTAATTATATGTTAACATTTCTTACTCTCGGGTATTTGTCGAACGGAAGATGTCGAGACTAATCGGCTTTCAAGCCTTTAACAGACTGTTATGCAGTTGCAGCTGCGTCCTAGTATGAATTAATCTCGGAAATCAATATTATATAATAATGTAAATTAAATAATTGAGGGCTTTTTTGTTGGGGACTATGATTGTATTATATATTATTTAAATGAGTACAATAACTATAATAATATAAAATCAGCAAACGTCGTCAGTTTGGCGCTGACGGATCTGCGGATTTAAATATCGTTTAAGAGAATAAGTATATTTATCATATACATAGGACAAGGCGCAGCGTTAAGTTCCGCCATTCAACACACTGTCTATTAATATTCAAAATAAAAATATTCTTTATTTTCGAACCCTTAATTAACAAAAGAATGTCAGTATTGTCAGTCCTACTGGCTACAACCTGGCCGGAATGCATTTCTACGGCAAGAAACTCAACAGTTTTCGAAGAGGAAAAGATAATATCCCTGTTTAACCTATAAAAAACAGGAGAAATTCCCAAAATGAGAAACGTATTAGAAAATTGCAATGTTGCTGACACATCTTTTGTACTTAAAAACAACGATCGTAATCAACAAACTCGATCTGCAGCAGTTGTTTTTCGAAAACTTTTATTTCTCATATAGTTTAAAATGTTTGTTACTGACTTTTCAAAAAATCTTTTCTGTTAGTGCAGATATGTTTTTTCAAGTTTTGTTGAGACAGACTACCGCATGAAATATTTTTAACTAAGCTGGATTAGAACCTGCATTCCTTAGATACTTCACTTTGGTCTACATTCAGACGAATGAAATTACTCACTATTGTTACTGCTATTGTCGTACATAGTGATTTGTTACCTTGAAATATCGTTAAAACATATAAGGAAACGGCAAAATTTAACGCATTAACGCGCTTTTATAAAATCAATTAAGATAATTTTTAAATTATATTTGATTCACTTTCCATGCCATCCAATTAGTTTGAAAGTATCCACACTTGTCCAAAATGTCAGAGAATGAGACAGAATTGCCAAAATACTTAAAAGGATTTACTTTTTTATTTTTTTTAATATAAATGAGAAAAAATATAGAAAAAATACCACAAAGAAAATTTTTCAAAAAACATATTGCACTTTTTTGATAATGAATCGTAAAAACGTAATGGGGTATTAAAATTTGTATAGAAAAATGAGGCTGGCCACTAATTAGAATATAAATGCATTCTTTTCTTAATAAAGATCCGCACATAGATACATGCAATGTCCACCAGCGAGAAAGAAAGTATTGCGTGCGCGACGTCGCGTTCCTCGCTAGTAAAAGTAAACTTCCTAAGCCGTGCTAAATTAAATACTCAGTCACGTGTATTCTGATAATGGGGTCAACGTTTCTCATACAAGTGTTTAATAATCTTATTAAATTGCAATGAAATATTGATTTTTTACATTTAATAGAAATAAATTAAAAATGTCCTGAAATATATTTAAATTCTAAATATAAAGAAATTTGGCACAAATACAAGTAAACCCTATTTATATCATTTTAGAATTATATATCTCATCTTTAACTTTATCTAAAGATACAAACGCCTGTTTCATAATAGTTATCGAAATTCCAAATTTTGGTTAGTCCGTGATGTGCTGCTATGGATCAATCAAAATTATTAACCTTAAAGTTTTGGCACCGCGATGGCATAGTTGAGACACGTCTAACCCTATATAATGAGCACGTATCGTGGGTTCAAATCCCATACTAAGAATTGTTAATATTTTAAATATTAGAAACATACCTGCATAATGTTTGGACTTAAACAATTTTATAATATTTCATTTTACCGTCTTTAGACGTCCAATTATAATAATTAATAGCCTTTTGATATCCCACTCAAGTTCTTCCTCTCAGATAGAAAAAGGGAAGCAATATTCAATTACAACTCAGCTCTTAATCCTTGTAATGTAATAAGAAATCCGGTTAACTGTGACTGCGGTTCGGCCTCCAATTAATCAAATAGATAGGTCGTTCACACTATTAAGCAAAAAATTACTATTGTGTGGGAAAAGGAGATTATAATATTCAATTATTTTATTGTATTTAATTGTAATTAAGCGCTTAATAGCTTATTATGAGATTATAGATTGCAGGACATATGCGTTTGTTTTTTATTACTTGTGTGTCCTAGTCAGAAATATAATTAATTAATGATAAAAAAACAGATGGATGATGTTAATGAGTCCCTTTGTTTGTTTTTTTTTATAAAGTTATAATTACAATATTAATTACTTTTATAGTAGAAGCATATGGACGACTAAGAGTATAGACCTACCAAGTCCAATTTTATCGCAATATGATTATTTAGTTTTATATCATTCCAAAGCGTAGAAAAATATACAATTGAGAAACAGATCACTTTCATCAATTGCAAAAGTTCGCGGCTTATTCAATTTAGACCTAATGAATATAAAAGCCTTGTCATAAAAAATACTTATATTTAAAAAGGTAAGCCGGTAAATTTAGGGGAGCCGGTATAGGATGTAAAATTATTTACTAATTTCACTACCGAATTTTGCTGATAACCTTTTTTTAGGTGATTTTAAATGTCAGAGCTTGTTTTTTTATGCAAAAATTTTTAGGAAATTCAATTACAATTTAATCTCCACATTTTGGTGGTGACCTTTTTTTTTAAGTCTCATATTGTTTTTTACAAAATCGCTTCCAAATTTTTCCAATAAAATTATTGTCATTAACGAAACGTAAGGCGGTGGGAATCGTGTTATATGGACGCCCCACCACTAAGTGTATAGAATAAAACATTTAACAAGATGAAAAAAATACTGCTTATCGTACAGCCCATAGTACTACTTCAACTCACCTCCTTTACTAATGCGAAAGAAATTCATTTAAGAGCGTTTCTTATTTCCTTCTATCAATCAATCGAGAGGTTATTCACATCTGGTAAACATTTTGTGTTTTTGTATTAAGAATTTCCGATTTTCGGTGACTTGGTATTATTTGATTTAAGATTTATATTGACTTCTTGATTTTAGCTGGTTATATTAAAAACGCCTATCGTAGCGCAGAGGCACAAGCGTGCGACTGTAAACGCGATAGGTTGTGGGTTCGATTCCCACTCCAGGAAATGGAATTTTTCATTTTTCTAGGTTTGGTAATAAGGCAAAGCGCGGCGTTGAGTTCACCACTCAGCGCAATGCCTCAAATCGGCGGAAAGTGGGAAACGTAGTGTCTTAATACTAGGTTCCCTCTGCATACCCTGCTTTATGCGGAATACAGCGTGAAGCTATGAATGTATCTATGTCTATATTAAATTAGTGTATTATATTTTTTTTCACTTCTTGTATACTTGTACTATTGATATATTTTTTTAAATATTTATAATTTTACTATTTTTTTTTTTATTGATAACGGACGGCAAACGAGCAGAAGGACCACCCTGATGAAGTGAAGATTTACCTTCGCCCATGGGCATCTACAGCACCGGAGATGTTGGCGGGTGCGTTATAACCAAGGATACTGATGGAAGGGGGACAATGTAGTAGTCCACTATCAGACTCCACCACATTTTGGGGAAAGGATGGGTGGGAAAGGGGAAAATCTGGCTTACATGCCATCGAACCGGAACACATCATTAGATATTTAACTAATCTTTATATATGAATAGAATTTTTGCCGTACTGGCCGGTTGAAAGAGAACGCATATGCCAATCTATTTTACTACTTTAGACCTGACCTTAGACTAAAATTTGGCATATAGGTTCTTTGTAGAGTATAGTTGAGCACTAAATAAAAATACGAGATGTTAGGTTTTGTAATCAACGCAAACGTAGTCGCGCGACGGAGCCAGTAATACAATATATATAGAACTTTTAAATATTTTTTATCAGCATTTAGTCTGTAACTATGACACTGATTAATTATTTGCTATGTTATCGAAACGTGAAAGCATTACTAGAGGCGATACGGTAAAGAAATATGACAACATCACGTCATTCAAAAACCATTAATCAGACTAATTAACTAAGTTAAATGTTATTGGATATCAATTGAATAACTTTTAAAATGTGAATTTTTCTTTTTTTTTTTTTTTTTTTTTTTTTTTTTTTTTTTTTTTTTATGGATAACGGATAGCAAACGAGCAGAAGGACCACCTGATGGTAAGTGGATACCTTCGCCCATGAACATCTACAACACCAGAGATGTTGTAGATGCGTTGCCAACATAGAGGATACAGATGGAAGAGGAGGACAATGTAGTATTCCGTTTTCGGAACCACCACATTTTGGGGAAAGGATGGGTGGGAATGGGAAATCTGGCTTACATGCCATCGAACCGGAACACATCATAAGATATTTGGCGGTTCGTCTTTGACATGATAGTGGTCGCGAGCCAGACGGAGGACGAACCTCCTACCACCAAACAAAAATAATAAAATGTACTTGTACTCGTTGCAAAAAGATACAAATAAATAAATACATAAATAAGGTTGTTTGTTTTCGTTTATATCTTTAATGAAAAAATAAGCGAATATACCAAGTTATTTGGGACCATCCACAAATCCTATTTTCATAAAGCGCAGAATTTCGATTAGATTTTCATAAAAGATAGTATATCTTTATCAATTTTCTAGGAAAAAACTACAATCATTGTCTAAAATAGAATGAGTCTTGTCATCTTTTCTCATTCATGTATCCCCTGCGGTAATATGTAATCACAGGAGCTTGTTCTTATTTTCTGTATATATTTCACATAAATAAAAATATATTATGAAATATTGTGAGGCAACAAAGAAAATCAGCCAATTGGAAGTTTGAGTAGCACTTAAAATACAGACGCTTGCATTAGCGTTGTACCTACTTGATTTTTTGTTAGAGCACCAATTACCAGTGCGTCCTTAATAAGAGCCTCTTAAGCCTCTTCTTTTAGCTTTTACTGACGAAGTGCTGTATTGTATAAATTAAAAAATAAACTGTTTTTTAAGATTTTTTTTTTTACATGAATACAATTTATTATACATGTATTATATTATATTGTTTCTGTATTGAAATATTTTTTATAGGGGAAGCTAATCATGCTATATTTTTGAATCGTAAATAATCCTTACTAATATTATAAATGCGAAAGTAACTCTGTCTGTCTGTCTGTCTGTCTGTCTATCTGTCTGTTACGCTTTCACGCCTAAACCACTGAACCGATTTTGATGAAATTCGGTATGAAGATAGAACTAAACTTGGGAAAGGACATAGGATACTTTTTATCGCGAAAAAAATGATAGAGGGGGTTGAAATAGGGGATGAAAGTTTGTATGGAAGTTCCTTATTGTCAAACATGTAAGATTGTTTAACTGTTTACAACTTCACCACATAAACCACTTAACCAATTTTGACAAATAGTCCAGACCTTGGGAAAGACTATAGGATACTTCTTATCATATCGCGCGATATAACCGAATTTCACGCGGGCGAAGCCGCGGGCGGAAGACTAGTATATCATATATTATTAAAACCTATGTGAGCAAAATATATACATTCCAAGTTAAACTTGCTCACCAAACTGATTGATCAAATCAAATGTTTCTAACCAATCTAGAGGTTTAAAAAAATACAATTAATCAGATAAAAAATCTAAGATCATAGTAATATTAGACTGCACTAGTGGAATAAGTTTTAACTGCTTATATAGCAAGTTCGTTATCACCGAACTTTTTTTGAAAACAACCAACAAGTCAACTTTAGACCACCGCAGTAGGACATTTCCATACTTTTAAACATGTTTAATTAAAGCCAGAAAAGCTTCTTTCATACTACTAAGCTTTTATAAGCTGCTCATTTTTGTTTAGAATTCAAATTCATATTTTTTACTCCAAAAGCACCATTTCATCCACTTAACACGCTTACGCAATGAACTGTAATGCAAAAAGTGTTTTTATACGGAAAATGGTATGTTATAATTAGTGAAATTTAAGGAAAAGTTATTGAGTTTCAGCACACACTGTTTTGTTTAATAGAAGTGTTTTAACTATCCTAAATAACCTATAAATCCTAATCGTTGAGTGTTAATTTTTTTTTTTTTTTATGGATAACCACCTAAGACCACCTGATGATAAGTGGATACCTTCGCCCATAGACATCTACAACACCAGAGGTGTTATAAATGCGTTGAATACCTAGACGATACAGATGAAAGGGGAGGATAATGCAGTAGTTCGCTATCGGAACAACCACATTCTGGGGAAAGGATGGGGTGGGATAGGGGAAAACCTGGCTTACATGCCATCGAACCGGAACACATCATAAGATATTTGGCGGTTCGTCTTTGACATGATAGTGGTCGCGAGCCAGACGGAGGACGAACCTCCTACCACCAAACAAATATCTATATAGATATAATATATCGCTAAGCTATAAATAAATCACGAAATATACGATTTAATTGCAAAACATTAATAAATGAATAGAAACCAGCTTAAAGGCCGCCTTTACTTTAATTTTGTTTCAGAGTATTTATTATTTTTCAATTATTTTCATTTCTCCGCTGTAATGCAAAGTGCGGCGTTGGGTTCTGCCACTCATCATGATCAAAGTCTCTATTTCGCATAGCGAAGAACGGAGGATCTACTTACTAGTCTATGTCTAACTACCCCGCTTAGCGGAATAAACATGTGAAATGCCAAACAAAAATATTATATTTACATACATACATAGCTTCACGCTGTATCCCGCATATAGCAGGGTAGGCAGAGGGAACCTAGTGTTAAGACACTCCGTTCCCTACTTTCCGCCGAATTGAGGCATTGTGTGCTGAGTGGCGGAACTCAAAGCCGCGCTTTGCCTTTATACCAAACCCAGGAAATGAAAAATTTCATTTCCTGGAGTGGGAATCGAACCCACAACCTGTCGCTTTTACAGTCGCACGCTTGTGCCTCTGCGCCACGACAGGTGTTATTATATTTATTAATTTGAAAATTTATCTTAATCTATTGCTCTAGTGTGTACGTATGGGAAAAGTAGATAATGGAGTCATTTCTTGAAGTTAATAGTAATTTTATCAGAGTGGCTTCTACAATTTAACTAGACACATGATGATAACGCATATTCAACAATTTTCAAGTTAACTATGATTTCACTTTATACTTTATACCACTTTCTTTGAGGTAAAACATGACATTTCTGCGTAACCATTTGCTTCACCGCAAACTTTAAACGTGCTTGAAATAAATCTGTTTTAATAGTAACTAAAGAAATTCAATTTAGAAAACATTTTGATAAGCTAGTCGCACTTTGTATGACTTCTTTAGAGGGTACGTAAAATTTTGTTTGTATTATGTGATATAAATGTTTTTCGGTACTGCACCTGACTTTTTTTTTTCGTTTTCACAAAATGATTGAATCACACGTTATCTAAATGGTTTATTTTCATTTTTTGATCATTGCAAGCTGAGATTTGCGAGCGAAGCGAGGGGCCCAAGCACTTTACTTACTTTAATTCACTTCAGAATATTAATTATAAATGATATTATAAAAATAATTGACGCCTGTCATGGCGCAGAGGCACAAGCGTGCGTAAACGCGACAGGTTGTAGGTTCGATTCCCACTCCAGGAAATAGAATTTTTCATTTCCTGTGTTTGGTAACAAGGCAAAACGCGGCGTTGAGCTCCGCCACTCAGCACGCAATGCCTCAATTCGGCGGAAAGTGGGGAACGGTGTGTCTTAACACTAGGTTCCCTCTGCCTACCCTGCTATATGCGGGATATGTATAAAAATAATCGGCTGACGGAAACTAAAATACAAAAAATTTAAATATTTTCCAAATAGTTTTTATAATATTTTATTGTGTTTTTAAATATTTTTTTATTTAAAAGAAAATCTTGTACCCACGAAATATTAATACAAGAGAAAGTATTATTTTTTTATGATTTCGATGGCGTACATAACTTAGAGAAATTGTCATGTTATATGTTTAATTGTATCACATTACCGTCAACATAAACATTAAGTGCGTGACGTATAAAAACTTACAATAAAAATATTTTTATTTGCTTAATATCTTTAAAAATAACCATTATGTTTTACATAAGCAACAATTACGTAATTTCTACATATATATATATATATATATATAGAACTAAAATGATATTGAAAAAGAGTTGTTTGTGTTAAGTTGTTTGAGTTAAATCCTTATTTAACTATAAGCACAATATTCATTCCTTTACACATCATTTTTCTTTGAAAAATAGTAAAAATAGGAAATAATTAATTTTATATATGAGATATATATTTCGAAAATTTATTGGTAACAATGACAATAAACTTCTTAGTACCTAATTTTTATATTCGTCTTTTGGAATTTTGTTTTTTAAAAATTCTTTATGCTTATAAATTTGGGGTTCTGAAGCATATATGTATCGACATTCATAAGCAGGTTTAACCTAAGTTAATGTATCAAACAGTGAGCTAAAGTTATGATTAATGTTGTTGGAAGTTTCAAGCCCCTTACATGAGGCCTAATGATCATAGCCCTGAGGTATGGTAAAATTTCATAACTACATAATCTATATATACCGGGTGATCAATTGAGCTTTAATTGGCCCTTTTCGGGCTAAATGGTTGTGGGTTCGATTCCCACTCCAGGAAATGTTAGTTTAGTATTTTCATTTTCTGACAACAAGGCAAAGCGCGGCGTTAAGTTCCGCTACTCAACACGCAATACCTCGCAATATCCGACATACACGCAATATCCGACGGAAAGTGGGGAACGGAGTAGCTTAACACTAGGTTCTCTGGTTCCCTCTGCCTACCCTACTATATGCGGGATACAGCGTGAAGCTAAAAAAACATAAAGAAAAGAAATATTAAAAATTATCGCTTCGTCACAGAAAATTCTTTATACACATATATTTTTTACCATATATTTAGTATTATTGAATAAGCTACAATGTAATTTTGTATTCAAACGAAACAAAACAAAACATTGAGTTGTCAATAATGTTTGAATATTGTAATGTGTTAACAAGTTCTAAGACGTAAGCTAACAAACCCTTTACATCTATTATTACATACTTGAAACCCAACTTCGCAAAACGTCATTTATCAAAGAATAGAATACGAACCCAAGTTCACTTTCGGCTATAACATAGTACGTACAATTTAAGAACTATAATTAAGATTATTTATTCAAATAAAAGAAACCGTTGTGGTTCAGTGGAATTAGTTTTGCTATCCGTGAAGGTTATGGTCTCAAATAAGTAAAATTTTATATTAAATGTATGAGTTTTCATTTTTTCTGCTTAAAATATAGCATGGTTTTTTGTATAATTAGAGGTCTACTGCTATTTAAATTAAATATTTAGTTCGTGGACGGTACGGATGGGTACACTGTTGTGGGTTCGATTGTCACTCGAGGAATAAATTATTATTTTTAAATTATTTTTATTTCTCCATTAATATATTTTCTCTCTGGTAAGATAAAACGCGGTGTTAAATTCCATTAGTTAAAATATAATGTTAGGAATTCGGAAAGAAATAAAGCTGCAAAAAAGTTACTTAGTTAGACAGTAAGTAAATAAATAATCCAGTTTAATACATATTACAAGAAAGGCAAAAATCAGATGAGTCAATATTAGAACTCAGATCTCTTGTCATATAAAATATCAAACCGAAGAGCTTAAATATTGCAATAAATTTATAATTTTCCCATAATAAATCCTTTACTACAACAAACTTTCTCTACTCCCCACATTTGTAATGTCAGCGGTTAAAACTGCCTCTGAACAATATATTCACATGCTCGTTTAAATAAAATTATAGTAATAAAGTTGTTAGCGGTGTTAACATAATTTCATCTTTTATGATCAGTGCTTTTTGGTTAAAATTCGTACGACGGTCGTAGGTTCGATTTTATCTTAAAATAAAGACATTTAATGGATGAATTTTATTAACAAGGTTGTTTATTTTTTATAATTATCGCGTTAATAAAACGATGTAT
>JAKGSA010001260.1:66215-82852 GCA_033558755.1 Philaethria dido | reverse complement strand
TGTATTTGCTTGTCGATTTAGGAATATACCAATCATTAATTTGCTTATAATGAGAAAGGTTTAATTGTATGTTATATCATATGATTAAGATTTTAATAAAAAATATTTTTTTTTTAACTTCACACTGTATCCCGCATATAGCAGGGTAGGCAGAGGGAACCAAACCCAGGAAGTAAAAAATTCCACATCCTGGAGTGGGAATCGAACTCTCAACCTGTCGCGTTTACAGCCGCACACTTGTGCCTCTGCGCCACAACAGGAGTTTTTAGGCGACTTATATAATAAACAAAACCACGCAAAAGCCAAACAAGCACCCAATGCCTCCAATTCGGACGGAAAGTGGCGAACGGAGTGCCTTAACACTAAAATCTCTCTGACTATCTAAGCTGATGAAAACTGCTTTTTTACAAATAATATATATACAATATATAAGTAATTACATTCATATATAAACGGGTAATAAATAATAGGAACAAACAGTCCAAACTGTAGACTGGTTAATTGTGCCAGTTTAATTAGGAAGTTGTCGCTTGCGCCGCCCCCGCGACTGCCTTTTGTGTTGAGTACTGAGTGCAAAACTAATGTTTACTATTGGCAAGTAAATTGATATTTTTACTTGTTATAGTAATAAAGCTTTCTAGTAAGAAAGTATAAGAAATTTGTTTACAATTATCAAGATTTAACAAAAAAAAAACAATTATTAAAAATTACAATTATTACTAATAACTTACGTCTGGGTTTGGTAATAAGGCAAAGCGTGGCGTTGAGTTCCGCTACTCAACATGCAATCCCTCAATCTGGCGGAAAGTGGGGAACGGATTTGCTGAAAAAGAACGGAGTGTCTTAACACTAGGTCCTTAAGTTCCCTCTGCCTACCTTGCCATTGCGAGATACAGAGTGAAGCTAAAAAAAAAACAAAACTCATAACTTAAAAATTACTTATCAGATTTTAAATAAATATATATGGGATCACATCAGAAGCACTAGCTGTCATATTATATAAAAAAAATAATCATACAAATTTATTCATCCATTAAAAAATACAGTCGAATTGTTAAACTTCTCACACATACATACATAGCTTCACGCTGTATCCCGCATATAGCAGGGTACGCAGAGGGAACCTAGTGTTAAGACACTCCGTTCCCCACTTTACGCCGAATTGAGGCATTGCATGTTGAGTGGCGGAACTCAACGCCGAGGCCTCTCCTTTTTGTAAAAGTTCGGTCAATAATATAACACCAAAATTTTAATTTGTTCAGCTAAATCAAAAGGATAGACATTGATATTCTACTCGATATGAATTTATTCTTTCTTTTTTAGAGGCTATCGTGGCATAGTGAAGCAACGTTTGACTGTAAACGCGATTGACTGTGAATTCAATTCTGTTTTAGTAATACAAAGTGTGGCGTTGAGTTCTCCGTTGAGACTGAAAAACATATAGATAAATATTGTAATTTCAAAGGATAACAACCCATAATATATAAAGCCGATTTTTAAAAGTTTAATTTTATTTTGCTAAAATATACTTATACCTAAAGTTTACATAACTACAGACCACACAAGACTAGTGACTTCATAAAGATAATTAAGTATTGACTACCTGATATACCTACTACATTTTTAAAATAAATAAATTCTCATTCCCCGAGTGGGAAACGAATCCACAACCAATCGCGTTTACAATTAGACACTCATTGCGCCTCGATGGCTTCAAATTACATAGGCTTTAAATTACATTTTGATCAAAAAATATCCTAAGCTACATACGTATTTACAAAAACTAGCGTCCCTGTTGACGCGTTAACAACGCGTTGCCTAGCAACATATATGTCACTTGGATATCAAACTGTGGTAGTGTGTGTAACGTTTATTTTATTAATGTAATATATTTTTATGCATTTTATTAAGAACATGTTGGCATTCTGTAGTAATTCGCAATATAAACTATAAGTGTGCCAAATTTCATGCTTCTCCGTCCGCGTAATTTTCTTAAAAAGGGGTACAAAGTTTTTGCTTTATGTATTAAATATATAGATATTGAAAATATGCCGACCATACTCTAATTAAGCTAAATTTTCGAGCGATGTCGCTTCATTTATGAAACGACTGCGGTGTAAACACAAGAATGCCTGTACCGAGGCGCCCACACACCGCAATCTGCCCTGTATTTGTGCATAACAAACTATCCCGATATAGAGATTAGATTATAAATCTCACTTGACTCACTGTCGCCTTCGACTCCACGTTTTACGTAAACTATCGACGTTTACTGTTACGCAATTTATTGCATATATATTTTCTTATAAGAGAGAACCTTAAATTTATTTATTATAATGTTTTGAAAAGTATTGTATATATGTATAAACTCTAGAGTAAGCCTCTTTGCCCATAACATTTTGAAATCCAACTTAATATTGGGATGTGAAAGTTTGTGAGGATCTATAGACGGGTGGTCGTTACTCTTTCATGCAAAAACTACTAAATGAATCTAGTTACTATAAACTGAACAAATGTAGTAACAAAGCTTACACATCAGAAATATACATAGGCTACAGTTAAAACCAATTTCGTACAATTTGGTCATAATATATTGACTTGTAGATAAATACTGGCTTCATAATTATGTTTTTTATCTAATAACCTATATTTTTTTTTTATTTTCATATGAAATCCGCTTATTTCAAATTAATTCAAAACTTTCCACCTTCTTCCACATAGACAGAGAAAATCTAGTGTCAAAACACTCAGTTCTCTGGATTCCATCTGAATTTGACTCGAATTGAATGAATAAAGACACCGAACACAACGCCTCGCATTATGACCTTTATCAATCAAATATATTAACGAAAATATAATCTAGAAAAAAGTTAAAAAACACATAAACAAAACAGTTGAATTGACAACTTCCTTCTATTTTAAGTAGGTTAACAAAACTAAATACACGTGCGTTATCAGAATTTGCGCCACCATATATTTTATTGAGCTTCACGCTGTATCCCGCACATAGCAGAGTCGACAGAGGGAACCTGGAACCTAGTGTTAAGACACTTCTCTTAACATTTTTGCCTTCCCCTTTTTTTTTTTTTTTTTTATGGATAACTGATGGCAATCCCCTCTTTCCGCCGAATATATAACAAATTATATAAACATTTATATCATCTAACGACAAATCTTAACATCATATACCGTAGCAATTTAATCTTCAATTCATTGGACATTTAGAGATTTATAGCTTAGTACTAATACGGTGTTTGAGGATTCCGGGCACGGGTCTAAGTCACGACCACTGTAAGTCGATATTGATGGTGGATTAATTGTATCGCTTAATTGAACTATTCGTAGAAATGATTTAGATGGTAACCTTAATAGTATATTGTAAGTGCAGTTTACTTAGAAATGTTATATTTGTGTCACAACTGTTGAGTTTCGTGCCGGCTCTTTTCAGCAGAACTGCCTTCCGAGCTGGTGGTAGCTTCCGTTAGGACTGACACTACTGACATCTTTTTGTAAATTGACGATTGTAATAGCCTATTTGAATAAATAATATTTTGTACTTGATTTTGAATTTTGTGGTATAGAAAGGCTTGCTATTTATGCTTTGCATGATTTATGACGCGAGTCTGATTTTTTACTGTATGCCGTATTCAATAATAATCTAAAATTTTAAACTGGATAGTGTATTATGCTTTCTTTGACTTTTCTTTTAGAAAGAAAGGCTCTAATAATTCTATTTTATATTTACTATTTTTCCATTTAAAAATTTCGTTCAATTTATTTTACATACTTCACACATTCCTGTATTAGTTATTGTTGTAACGACTGAATTGTAAGTATGGGAAAGTATTTATGGGATTATTATTTTGTTATGATTATAAATAAAGTAGTATACATTCACTGTGTAACTTAAAGTGAAATTTAAATAAGTTTGTTTAATATAAAAAGTTACAATTATTTTTTTTTTAATTTATCAAAAAAAGAAAATAACTGCAAAGAAAATGAAATAAAAAGTACTATTATTACGAATAAGTCATAAATTACTCGTTAGTTCTTAAATAAAACTATTTGGGACCGCATCCGAAGCAGTAGCTATCATATAAGAAAAGGATCATTAAAATCGGTTCACCCAGTAAAAAGTTATGTGTACACTCACAAAAAATACAGTCGAATTGAGAACTCCCTTCTTTTTGAAGTTGGATAAAAATATGTAATTTCCATCTATAAAGGCATTTCCTGTGCTATTTTCAATAGTAAATAAACAACTGGACGGGATCGTCGCGGTCATGTCACTTGTCATGGGTGATGTGATACGATGCAGTCTCCATTCTGACAACATATTATTATTACAAATAAGAATTTTTAATTTTAAAATTATGTTTAAAGAAATATATAAACATGTAGATGTGTATATACATACTACATGAAACAAATTGCCAAGGTAACGTTCAAAGATTTTTTTTTATCCCGGACATAGCATGGTAGGCAGAGGGAATCGGAGAACCTAGTGTTAAGACACTCCGTTCTCTGTTGACATTTCTGTTCCCCACTTTCCGCTGAATTGAGGCATTGCGGGCTGAGTGGCGGAACTCAACGTTGCGATTTGCATTGTTACCAGAGCGAGGAAATGAAAACACTAAATATTATTTAATATTGAAAATATTCTATATTTATATTTCCTGGAATGGGAATCGAACCCACAACCCGTCGCGTTTACAATCGCACCTTGTGCCTCTGAGCCACGTCAGGCCTTTAAAGATTATGTTAGTCATTTTTTCTGCAGCTTTACGCAGGATAATCGGAAAGAATCTTGTATCAAAATACTCCATTCCTCTGAGCTCCTTTCACTTTGTGTTAAGCGATGCAACTCAAAAGCAGTGGGACACCGTTGGACTATAAACGTGATTGGTTGTGGGTTCGATTCTCACTCGGGTTAAAGATCATATTTAAATTATTTTAATTTACCGCTATGGTAAGAAAAAGCACGGCGTTGAGTTTCGCCCCTCAACACACAGTGTCTCAAAATTGGGCAGAATGTGGAGAACGAATTATATTGACGCTTATCTCTATCTATATATGCGAAAAAAAAAGCGCGATGCTAAAAAAAATATATAATGAAGGCCTAAACACATCACTTTAACACTGGCAGCTACGACATATAAATTGTACCTATAGTGTTCACTAACGACAGGTTTGTTTACATTAATTATAAAAATTCCATTTTTTAACTCCACTACATACCTTATAAGATCTAATATTAAGATCTTCTTCTCATCTATATAATTACTTACATTATAACTATGAGGGAAAAAATAAAGAAATTTTGAATTTATAAGGCGATTTCATACGTAAATAGACTTTAATACACGATGTATGATGAAAATGAACACATTCGTTTTAAATTACTATGGATATTTATGCATTCAAGCATACATAGCTTCACGCTGTATCCCACATATAGCAGGGTAGGTAGAGGGAACCTAGTGCTAAGACACTCCGTTCCCCACTTTCCGCTGAATTGAGGCATTGCGTGTCGAGTGGCGGAACTCAACGCCGCTCTTTGCCTTGTTACCATATTCTATTTCCTGAAGTGAGAATCGAACCGACAACCTGTCGCGTTTACAGTTACACGCTTGTATTATAAACTCTATTAACATGTTTCTTAGGACGATGTTAAAGAAACTTGCAAAAATTATTATATTTTCTATGTTCAGTAGATACGAACGCTGTTTTATTTCTTGGAATGTCAGTCTATTTGTTTTGAAATTTATTAAGTTATTTGTAATTTCGTGCACAAATTCTTAGATTTATTAGAAAGAATATAGGATACTTTTTATTACTTTTTTAAATATTTTGGTAGATATTTTTGGCAGTTTATCAAAATAATGATAATCTAGCTACTTGAAAGCCTTCAAATAGATGCATTAACGCACTATACCTATATTATGTAGTATGGACTGCCATTGACTACGCAAGCGAAGCCGCTGGTAAAAACTGTCACCCATGTACCTTAGACTTTCCAATAATCCTTGTCATCAGTAAAAAATATAATTAAATATGAACGGGAAAATAAAATCAAAACTAGGTAAAATAAAAGATTTGTAAAAATATTTCATTGGATATGCTTCATTTTACTAACCACATAAGAAACACTAGGCTGTCATATAAGAAAAGAATCATGAATATTGGTTTATCCAGTTAAAAGTTATGCGGAAAAAAAAATCAATTGAATTCTAAAATCAGTTGAACTTCTAGACGGTTAAAAAAGACATTGGACAATGAATTTTTTTTATAACTTAGCCTACATATTTAAAGTTACCTATTTCAATATTCAATAAACACTAAATAGCGAAACATAATATATAGTGTCAGGAAACACGACTATCAACGGGGCGGCTTGTCGCCCGCAGATCGATCCTGACCCGACTGACCCGGTGCAGGTGCTCGGGAAGTACTACGCTAAATCTACCTAGCCTATGTTAAAGATATTTTAGAAAATAATTTTATATATTTATTTTACTCTACATTCGTTATTTTAATTTCGTATATTTAATTAATTTTGCTAAAAGCACATATTTATATAATTTTACTGGAATTTTATTTAATAAATATGTGTGGGTCAAATTTTCAAAGTACCTTTTGATACAAAATTCTTTAATATTTATTTAGACGGCGTTAGGTTCCGTTATCTAAAAACATTGTCGAAGAGGATTGACAATGTGGGTATTCAGTTAACTTAATCTTCTCTGATTTGACCACAGAGAAATAATATGTTCTATGAACAGCTTTTAAAATTTTAGAAAATATTATTGAATATTTTCATTTCCTGGAGTGAGAATCGAACCCACAACCTGCCCCTGCGCCACGGCAGGCATTTCAACGATTATTCGCATGTACATATATGATACGATAATATTTTCAAATACATACACGTATACATCAACCGTTAGCTGCTATATTAAATCTGATATTCCGTTACAATGAGAGCAGTTGTAAATAATGCATCGGTTATAATGATAGCCGCGGGACGGTAGCCGATGTGCAGTGTGCAGGATTCATCGCGCCATTGTGAGAATACTAGCGCTTATAAACGCCATGTGTGTTTAGAAATAATGAAGGTATATTGAATATTATATTATAATATAGTTGCCTCAATTCGTGGAAAGTAGGGAACGTAAATCTTAAAAGAACGAAGTGTCTTAACTCTAGGTTCTCAGGTTCCCTCTGCCTACTCTGCTATGTGCAGGATACATAATATATAAAATTATTATTGAAAATCGATATTAAAACTGAACTTATCGCCTGTCGAGGCGCAGAGGCACAAGCGTGCGACTGTAAACGCGACAGGTTGTGGGTTCGATTCTAATTTATTACTATATTTTTTTAAACATTTATACTAAAATATTATTTTGTACTCTCATTTCCTCCTCTCCGCACGTAATTTGAGTTCCGGCACTCAGCACGCAATGCCTCAATTCGGCGGAAAGTGGGCAATGAAAATTTTAAAGAGAACGGAGTGCCTTAACTCTAGGTTCTCTGATTCCCTCTGCCTACCCTGGTATGTGCGGGATACAGCGTGAAGTTATAAAAAAATATACTAAATATGAAAGTTTGACAGATAGACGGTTGCATGTTTGTTTTCCTTTCATGCAAAAACTACTAAATGTATCTAAATGAAACACTGTATTAATATAGCTTAACTCATTATAATAACACATAGACTACACAATCTATAAAGATTACGTGTAATTTGCTATAATCTACTAAATCTACGTAAATTTATAAGTTCTTCTATGTTGCTTTTAATATTTTAGTGTGGTCACCTTTTTATTTTATTTTGTTTTTTTTTTTATATATATGTATAATTTTTGTCCTTTTGTTGATATACTTTAGTACTGTAATTGCTAGTAAAAACGCTTGTGAGGGGGGCGTTAATAACCGCGACACAGTATTACACTACTGCGGTTATTATCGTGCAGTGTTTCTGATGTAGTACATAATAAATAGTAAATAAATAAATAAATAAATTAAAAAAAAAATAAATAAATAAATAAAAAAAATAAATAATATAACGATTACCTAGTTAAGGAGCTTGTCATAAATTATCAGAAGTTTGTAATCTTTAAACTGTTATGATCCCATTTAAATTGAGTTAAGATCTGACGGTTAGTTTTTGAGTTATTCGTAATAATTTTACTTTTTAGCGCATTTTATTTAAAATCTTTTTCTCTGTGAGGGGGCGGGGTTAGTTCCTCCACAGTATCGCAGTAGTTTGGTGGTAGGAGGTCCGTCTGGCTCGCGACTACTGTCATGTCAAAGACGAACCGCCAAATATCTAATGATGTGTTCCGGATCGATGACATGGAAGCCATTTTCCCTATTCCCACCCATGCTTTCCCCAGAATGTAGTGGTTCCGATGGCTCGGCCACTACATTATTTCCTCTCCTTCCCATCTGAACACTAGGTCGGCGGTCATTTACAACTCCTCTGGTGTTGTAGATGTCTATGGGCGAGGGACCACTTACTTGGTCCTTCTGCACGTTTGCCATTCTTCATCAATAAAAAAAAAAATATCTTTTTTTTTTATTGTTAAAATTTTAATTATATTATTAAGAAAAGTGTATACTTACATATCATTTATTAAAACCATAAACGCACTTCAAAGTAGAAACATATCGAACGAAAAATGTTTGAAAATTAAATAAAAATAAAACATTTTACCTAACTTAACCTTTCAATACGAATATATATTCATATTCATTACAATGTCACATATACTGTCATTATAGACGACTTTACGGCATCTACAAAGCCTAGTTTTTGTATATTAAGCGTTTCTTAGGACAATATATGTATAGGTTTACCATCTCTTCGCATATTTATGACTTACTTAGGTCTATGTGACCGTTACATCCGTCCGTTTGTTCGGTTCACTTTGATATTAATATAATGAATAATTAAATACTTTTTTTTATTTAAATAGTATTAATAAAGTCATCTAATTAAAGCCGAATGCATTGGACAATTACTAGCTAATTTACATACAAACATACATACATAGCAAATATAAAATGTGTATTCTGCCAAAAAAATTGACACATTCCTCGAACGTCGCTTGCTTATTAATCATTATCCTTACTAATATTATAAAAGTGAATGTAAGTTTGTTTGTTACGCTTTCACGCTAAAACCACTGAACCGATTATCGTGAAACTTTGCATATATCCTTTATGATGTGAAAAAGGGCATAGGATACATTTTGTTACTATTTAATTTTTTTTAACACTTAATATCTCTAAGCAATATCTAAACGCACTATAAATATTTGACAACAGTCAAATACGTCATTAGTTTCTCCTGCGTCCTAATGACAGTACTGCCTTTTACTATTTTTTGTAGTTCAATGCCATTGAATGTAGGATACCTTCGAAAATATATTATGAATGATACTGGAGGAAGGTCACGTAAAAAGCATGAGGACCCCCCAGAGGGCATGCATGAAGAGGTGATGACTGTGGACGAGGCGAAAGAGGTATGCAGAGACCGTAGCGTTTGGCGCTCAGTTCTAATTACCCCGCTAGGGATAAAGCGTGAAGTTAAGTAAGTAAGTCAATGCCATTGACCACGCGAGCGAAGCTGCGGGCAACAGCTAGTAAATAATAAAACAATTTATACTTAATTAGCTACATGTATGTAAATATGCCCATAGTATACATATTGCTACTGTAATTATTTTTTTTCATAATAAAATTATACTACGGAATACCGATCTATGTGTTAGATAGCGAACGGTTATTCATCAAAGTGCTTGTTTGTAGTCACCCACTTAATATAGTGATGGTTATGAACGACAACTTGTAAGGTAACTTAAATGGTAATTGAAAATTATTATTTTTGAATATGTTTATGGATATTCTATAAGTTGTATCGTGAAATTATACATATTTTATAGAAATTATCATATCAGTGATTATATTATCAATTTCTGTTACCGAAGTTAACGAAAAAATCAATATAGTCAAGGTTAGTAGATTATTTTCAACTTAATCCTTTTTCCGCATGGCACGGGTATTAATAGAGAATCTAGGGTTCACAAAGTCCGTTATCCACTTTGTCAACTAAGAGGTGTTAAACTAATTATAATCTTCGTAGCTTTGCTTTCCAGCTGTAGTAGTTCCTAAATACTCCCGCGTTGTCCATGAATTCGAATCTCATTTTGCAGTGCATTTAATATTAATTGTTGAAAATAAAATTATTATATTATATTTAGTTTATCTGATTTAGTTCTAAAATATAAAACTAAGTAATTTTTCAGCATCCTCTCTTAACATTGAGCAAAATGCAGGAAAGGACTTACCTTCCTTCTTGCTAGACAAAGCGTCATCATACATGTAGGAAACATATAAGCTGAATTAATAGCTTCATCCTAGTAAACGTGAACCGTTGCACTATTCATGACAATATGAAAACATCGCTTGGGGGTCTTATACAAAAGCTATCTAGCACTGAATCACTGTGACATGATTTCTATTATTCATATGCATCGAATTTGCCTCCGGGTGCCTGCAATTCATGTTTGTCGCATTACATCGTATGCGCTTAGCGTATTGTATTGCAAATATCGGAATATCTATGTTTATAATATATTAAATATATTGTATGTAGATGAAAGTTATATATAATGCAATATGAACTTGGCTCGATTAACGTACCTATATGTTTAAGGTTTACTTAGCTCTAGAATAAAAACTGGGATTGTGAAGTCTATTTTGAACATACAATAATAATAAATATCAGTTTTCATAACAAAATTATTAAAAAAGCGTGATGAGTGAAACTGTCAAATCTATATCTTTAAAAGTATCATAAAAATCGAATGCATAAACCTAAAAAAGTTTCTTTCATTCATTCATATTAATACACGAAGGAGAAACTTTGGACCCCATAGTGTACAAAATAATATATATCTCCATAAACAGTGACGCAGGAAAAGTGCAAAAAAGTAATATTTTATTATAAAAATGAATCTAAAATTAATATTATTCGCACTACAATAACACTTTTGAATACAATGACATACATGTTACTAAGGAATCGTGTATTTACTACGTCAATGAGGCTACTGGCAACCATTGTTTTGAAAAACAAAATAAAACGTTAACAAGAGGGCATATTATTAATAAATACCTCAAGTATGATGCTTAATTTTCATTATTTCATAATTCTTTTTACCTAAATTCAATTACCAATCATCATCCTACGGCAACAATGCGCGGCGTCCTTTTCCCGCCCCTTTTGTCGTCCCCTTACGTTCAGAAATATTGAAAATGGCGGCCATGTTAAATTTAAAATACTTTTCATAAAATATAAACATTACACATTAGCTAATAAATTTAATATTTAGTATTTTATAATTTAAGACATATATTCATAACGGTATTTATTACATAATCTAACAGTATATTATACAAAATCAAAAAAAAGTTTAAAAATAATCATTATGTCAAAAAATATATATTTCTTAATCATATTCAATTATATCGCTTTCATTTTGTTTTTTATTATACATATAACTGCCAGGAAAGTCGCAAACATCACCTTGACGCCAATTTACAGCAGGACCAGCCAATAAAACGAATCGAAACATGTGAATTAAATATATATTGGGCTCGTAATATAACCACAATATACTGACTTTATTTATAACATTACATAAATTTGTTATAAATTATATTGAATGATTGTCATTTTATAATTTATTACTATTGTTTTAATCACAAAATACAAATAATCAGTAAAGCACACATATTTAAGTCCACAGACTATAAAGCAGAAAATCGATTCAGCTCTCATAAATTGTGGCTGTCCGGAATCGATTTTATTATCGAGTTTCTAGATATCGACATTCTATCGCAAGTCGATACGAATTTTATCTAAGCAATTCTGATTAGTGTATCCAGCCATCTTCCTATTTTCATGCTTTTACTTTTAATCAGGGTACAGATTACAAATAATTGATAAACAACGAATCGGACGCGATAGCAGTCTGTGCTCCTTTCTATTTGGAAAATATTGTAGAGAACAACATTAAAATTGATTATTCAAATAAATTTGTTGTCTACATTTCATTTTATAACAGTAAAATTTGTTTCTAAAACGCATAATCGCATTTTTATTTTAAACTTTTTAATTATTTATTATCTATTTAAAAAAAAAAATAATTTTATTAATTTATAATCTAATAAAAAGAGCGCAGAGGCACAAGCGTGCAACTGTAAACGCGACAGGTTGTGGGTTCAATTCCCACTCCAGGAAATGTAAAATTTAGTATTTTCATTTCTTGGGTTTGGTAATAAGGCAAAGCGCGGCGTAGAGTTCTGCCACTCAACACGCAATGCCTCAGTTTGGCGGAAAGTGGGGAACGGAAATGTTGAAAGAGAATGGAGTGTCTTAACACTAGATTCTCTGGTTCCCTCTGCCTACCCCGCTATATGCGGGATTCAGCGTGAAGTTAAAAAAAATAATTAATAATAATAATAAAAACTCATTAATTCTTATAAGTCAATCCAATTCTTGTTTTTAATTAATACGTATAACTCAACATTTTTTTCATATTTCATGACATATGTCATGTCAAAATGCTTATCACGATAAAAAAAAAATAAACGAAGCGCCATAATTAAAGAACTGACCTAAGATATTTTAAAAATTATAATTGTTATCTATAACATGGCGATAAAAATACATCTACGTAAGAGGCTTCCGTTGCCATAATAATTATAAAAAAAAATTAAATACCAAAACTCATTATCTTAGAATTGCAGTAAAGAAAAAATATACAATAAATATTAAGTTCGAAATAATAATAAAATATAACGTGATAATTGGAAGCCATTACAAAAACACAAAAGTAACCATCTTGGCGTCTATTATATAAACCAGTAAAGAATTTACAAAGGAATCCTGTGAAAATTACATTTAATTGTTTATTTACACTCATATATTTAACCTTTCTATTTTTTTTTAACTTCACGCTGTATCCCGCATATAGCAGGGTAGGCAGAGGGAACCTGAGAACCTAGTGTTACGACACCCCGTTCTCTTACAACAATTCCGTTCCCCACTTTCCGCCGAATTGAGACATTGCGTGCTGAGTGGCGGAACTCAACGCCGCGCTTTGCCTTGTTACCAAGCCCAGGAAACGATAATACTAACATTTGCTGAAGTGGGAATCGAACCGACAACCTGTCTCGTTTACAGTCGCACGTTTGTGCCTCTGCGCCACGACAGGCGTATTAACCTTTTGCTATATAATTAATCTTTTTACGTGTCCAAAGCGGACGTTTTCAGTCAAAACGATATTAATAATACCAATTACACAAAAGAGCACATAAAATGTATAAAAAAATCATTTTATAATTTAATTTTGTTTTCATTACAGATATCACCTGAACTTAACGCCGGATGACCTATGGATGGGTAACTTTTTAAAAATGAAAGTTCATAAAATATTAATTTCGCTTTAATTTGATAAATGTTATCTGATAACGTGGAACAGTTAAAAAGTTGTTAAAAAGTGGTCTGTGCTGAGTGCACGCAACGGTTGTGTTGCAAAATTCACATGCTACAATTTTTACCGTATTAAAAATAATCAACTTGTGATTTCATAATGAAAGCATTATGAATCAGAAAAGGATAAAATCATGAAAAATTACCCATAAAAAGGTATTTAAATTTAATTAATACAGTATTTTCAAATAAATTTAAACTTACAACGCCTAAAAACGCGACTGGTTGTGGGTTCGATTCACTCGGAAATGATAAAGTATAGTATTTTTATTTCCTGGGTTTGGTAACAAGGCAAAGCCCGGCGTTGAGTTCCGCCACTCAGCACGCAATGCCTCAATCCGGCGGAAAGTGGGGAAACGGAGTGTCTTAACACTAGGTTATCAGGTTCCCTCTACTAACCCTGCTAAAGCGAGATACAGCGTGAACCAAAAAAAAACAACTTATACACCTGACCTGACATCGAAAAATAATTTTTTATCATTGTTTATTTCTTTTATTTACCTGTTATAATAATATAAAAAAAATAATAATTGTGGCTACCGCGATGCGTCGACAGTAGCTCGTTAATTGGGTAAGAAATACATCAAAGTCACATCTATCAAACAGTCTCATTATAGTAATAAACTGATTATATCTGTGTAAGCTTTCTGAATAACTTATAAGTATGAAATTAAGTCTTGTTTTATTTCTTATCTTATTTTATGTCTTTAAGTAATAATAAAATGGCTTTTAGATCATTTTTGTCTTTCATAGCACTCTAATGATAAAGCGCGGTGTTGAGTTCCGCCACTTGACAGGCAATGTATCGAATTTGGGCAGATAAGCGAACGGAGTGCCTTGATACTAGATTCTCTCTAACTAACTGCTATGTGGGATAGAGTGTGAAGCTGCTTTTTTATCTTCAATAATTATAATGAATTGATATTTGCAGGAATCAAAGCCGGAATTTCAATAGTACTATTAGAAGCTGTCTAACACCTATCGTGGCGCAAAGGAATAAGCGTGCAACTGTAAATGTGACAGGTTGTGGGTTATCTCCAGGAAATGTAGTTTAGTATTTACATTTTCCTGGGTTTGGTACCAAGGCAAAGCGCGGCGTTGAGTTCCGCCACTCAGCACGCAATGCCTCTATTCGGCAGAAAGTGGGGAACGGAATTGTTGAAAGAGAATGGAGTGTCTTAACACTAGGTTCTATGGTTCCCTTTGCCTACTTTGCTATACGCGGGATACAGCGTGAAGTAAAAAAAAAGAAATATTAGAAGCTAGTCATGTGCTAAGTTTTAAGTGATGTGTTTGTTATATGTATGTATTATGTTGAAATAAAAAATATGTAATGAATTAATGCTCACTTGTGCATGCCTCTGCGACGCTTCGGTAGAACACAATATCAATGACACTGGAATGATCACGTAAAAAGCATGAAGACCCAAGAACATATGTATATGAATATGATAATAACTTTGGACGAGGCGAAAAAAGTATGCAGGGACCGTAGCGTTTGACGTTCCGTCATACCTGAATACCTCGCTAGGGATGAAGTGGGAAGCTAAGCATTTTAACCACAGTTTCAGTTTTAGTTTACCTGTGATAGGACGGTAGTAAAGTGTCTGTTGGCTTTTCTTAAATGTATTTCCAAACATCAAAATATACGCGTGAATGGTGAAAGCGAAATATGTTATATATAGATTTATGTGTAATTGTTTATGTAAATATATTTATTATATTGTAATTGTAAGCTATAACTTAAAATACTGTTATGAAGAATATTCAAGTATAATTATGAAGAAGAAATGGAAACCAACCCAGCCATGGTGAGGGTCTTGGCGGTCTAGTGGGTGTGCTCAGTTCTTACTGGCCTGCTAAGTCCCAAGCTATGGTGGGAGCACGCAAACCACGCTTACATCAACAGCAACTACAATTTATTTAATATATACCATAAATATACTGTAAAATAAAAATTATCCTTCTACTTATTATAAGCAGAAATATGTTAACTTTCAGTTTTCTTAAAATTCACATAGGTTTAATATTTTTTGTATAGAAATACTTGGACTACAACTGTTTTAGGTGTATATTGTATCGTGTTATATTCTACTTAAATATGTATGTTAATAAGATGTATGTAACTATCATCGTAGCTATTAAAATCATTCAAATATTTCACAATTCCTCAATTCCTCAATTCGGCGGAAAGTGGGGAACGGAAATGTTGAAAGAGAATGGAGTGTCTTAACGCTAGGTTCTCTGGTTTCCTCTGCCTACCCTGCTATATGCGGGATACAGCGTGAAGTTAAAAAAAAATATTTCAAATGTAAGTATAGTATAGTTATAATTCATACTTTTAGCACCTTAATGCGATTATTAATGATTTTAATGGTTGTCTGTAAAAAAAACACTTGTAGTATAAGGCCGCCATTGCATATAACGTTTTAACATGTTATATGTAACATGAGAATTGTTATATATATTTTTATTCGCCTGTCGTTGCGCAGAGGCACAAGCGTGCGACTGTAAACGCGACAGGTTGTGGGTTCGATCCCCACTCCAGGAAATGTAAAATTTAGTATTTCATTTCTTGGGTTTGGTAAGAAGACAAAGCGCGGCGTTGAGTTCCGCCACTCAACACGCAATGCCTCAATTCGGCGGAAAGTGGGGAACGGAATTGTTGAAAGAGAATGGAGTGTCTTTGCACTAGGTTCTCTGGTTCCATTTGCGTACCCTGCTATATGCGGGATACAGCGTGAAGATAAAAAAAATGCGATTATCTCATCTATTTTATTAGATATGATGACGTGTTAACCTGTTATATGTAACATAATATAAGAACTGCTATGAATATTATTCTTTAACTTTATTTTATTAAATAATTTTATAATGTTCAAAAAAAAACAACTTTAAGCGCGAGTGGTTGTGAACTGAACCCCACTTTGGGAATGGTCATATTCAAGTTATTTTTATTTCGTCGCTCTGGTATGAGAAAGCGCAGCGTTGACTTCCACCACTGGTTATTGGGCGGAGAGTGGAAAACGGACTCTCTCTCACTCTTTTTTTTTTTTTTTTTTTTTTTTTA
>JAKGSA010001260.1:0-49679 GCA_033558755.1 Philaethria dido | reverse complement strand
CATGATAGTGGTCGCGAGCCAGTCGGAGGACGAACCTCCTACCACCAAACAAAAAACTCTTGTCACTAGGTCTTCTCTGACTACCTGGTTATGCGAAAAAAGGCGTGAGGTTGCTTTTTATATAAATATTTCGGATAGTTTGTTGTGTAATCTAAGAAAAAAGTGAAATTTAAAATTTTTTCATGAAATATATTATAATTTAGTAAATGAAAGTAAACATAATTACGATTTTATCAAAAAAAGTAAGTGACTTCAAACAAAATGCATTAAAAAGTACAATAATTACGGATATCTCAAAAACTACTTGTTAGATCTTAACTAAATTTAAATGGGACCACATCAGTTTCATTCAGTAAAAATATATGAGGTATCACACAAAAAATACAGTCAAATGGATAACCTCCTTCTTTAGTGAAGTTAAAACTGGTAACATAATGCCTCAATTCGGTGTTTCCACCAAACGGGAAACGGAAATGTTAAAAAGAACGGAGTGTCTTAACACTGGGTTCTCTGTTTCCCTCTGCCTACCCTGCTATGTACGGGACACAGTGTGAAGCTAAAAATAAAATAAAAAATATAATCCACCTGCAAACGTGTCAAACCCCAGGTACTGTCTACTTGTCACAGAGCACTCCATCATTAAACATCGATATATCTTCATTATAAATTAAATAAGTTGTAAGTAGCAACTTTGTATGTATTTTAAATGTAATGTTTTCATTTTATTAGCATCTTGTTTGTTTCGTAATTTGTTTATAAGTTTGGTTTAATAGAGTGTAATATTTTCTTTATTGGATTTATTTTTTTTAATTTTTACTGGAGGAAGAAAGCATGAGGACCCCCCGGAGGGCATGCATGAAGAGGTTAATGACTGTGGACGAGGCGAAAGAGGTATGCAGGGACCGTAGCGTTCGGCGGTCCTCTCCGATTACCCCTCTAGGGATAAAGCGTGAAGTTAGTAGAATTTTTATTGTGGAAAGAGGAAAAGTGTGGAAGTAAGAAGAGCAAAAAATGTCAATTTCATTCAATGTTCGTTGTAAGGTTAACTTAATATTTTTAAAACGCTTAAAATTAAAACTTTTTTAAAATGTATAAATATAATAAATTTTGAATGCTGGAAAGTTGTTAAAATTGTCTTATAGATAACTCCTAGAGACTAAAAACAGTTATAAATTGTAAACAAGCGTATAAAACTTTCGAAGTAGCCCGACAAAAACCTATAGCTGAATTGGCTAGAACGTTTAGTCGGTTCCCAAGAGGTGTAAGTTCGAATCCTGCATTCTCATTTTTAGGTAAGTATCTGAAATATGTATATTCAAAATAACTTTAAAACTCATTAACAATAAAAAAGCATTTTTACGTTTTTCTCGCATAACACGGCAATTAGAAAGGGTCTAAATAACTTGTACTCCATTTTCCGCCCGAATTTAAGACAATGACTTGATTTTAACACAGCAGTAAAATAAGAATAATTTAAATATAATAATTATCTCGAGTGGAATTGAAACCACAACACCCATTTACAATTGGTACTCTGTCCCAATGTGACAACAGGGGATCTGTTCTACTTACAAACAGTAGAATTATATCTATTTTTCATAAATATATTTTTATTATTATCAAAAATCACAGAAATTACAATGAAACAATTTAAAATTAAATTATTTCTTTAATATTATATATTTAATATATTAAGAGCTTGACTTTACTTTTAGCCGACAGCCATGTTCTTATTTGAACTACAATACAGATTAATTGCAATGTATAACTGTCAATGCAGCTTAAATTGGTACTGTTTGAAGTCGCCGACGCAAAGCCTGCCTTGTAGATCGAATAAGATATACCTATGTGTAGAAAGTAGGGAATTAATCTAAGCATACGTTAGTCTCATGTTAGTGACCTAATAAATTATAGTGACTTCACACTAGGTTCTCTTTGACTAGGGTGTTACGCGTGAAGCGTGAAGGTGTATTTAAGTTGTAATTTCTGTGATTTTTAGTATTATTTGTAATATTTATAAAAAAGACTTTTCAAGTGTAGATTTGTTATATGCATTTTTTGTAAATTTGATTATGATTTTTTTAGTAGCAGGACTCGAACCCGGATCTTTCTTACCATTCTGACCATTTGCCTATACAATTTTTAAAAATGTTTTTCTTATCCTATGTCACTTTAAATATATTAAAAGTAAAAATATATAGTATATATATATATATATATATATATATATATATATATATGTATGTTATATAATTGTTATTTATCCATTATGATTCGTAAATAATATATGAATAAAATACACGAACTGTCGCAATTATAGTTATTGATCATGTACGAGAACCACTATCTTAAATCAACTTCAAAAAATATGCCTAACATACTATACTAACATAGGATATATACTATATCATACTATATTTTTTTATAAGGGTTAACCGCATAACTTTTAACTGAGTGAACTTTGATAATTATTTTAGTTAGTTAGTGCCTCTGATGTGGTCCTATTTAGAGTTTTGAGTTATTCGTGAGAACTACCCATATACTTACATACATACGAGTACATACATACATAGCTTCACGCTGTATCCCGCATATAACAGGGTAAGCAGAGGAAAAGAGCCTTGTGTTAAGACACTCCGTTCCCCATACACTACATTTATTCAATCATCCATATATATTAGTCATCTCAATATTACACACATAACAGCAAATCGTACCAGTTAAAGCATAATCTAATCGTCGATCTTAGCATGACGAAACTTCTTTGAATAAGCCTCTCAATACAAAATACCTGGCGTATATCTTGCGTGGTCATAGCAGTTTAAAATAGAATTATTCTAAATGTCTTACAATCGTTTTGTTATCGCTGGTGCGATCTCATTCATTTACTTGCCACGGGTATAGGCTGTGACACGTGAGCGCGTTGATGTCTAATACATGTAATGGAACTGTCACTTACTAGCTACAATTAAAGGTTATGCTTACGCATTATATTTGTTTATGTTGAATATTGTTGTTGGAGTTTTATTATGGTTTGATGTTTTAAATGACCAGTATTTTCATATTAAATTTATTTCTGTCGTGGCGCAGAGGCACAAGGGTACAGCTGTTAACGCTATAGGTTGTGGGTTCGATTCCCACTCCAGGAAATGGTTTTTTTCCTTTCCTGGGTTTGGTAACAGGGCAAAGCGCGGTGTTGAGTTCCGCCACTCAACACGCAATGGCTCTATTCGGCGGAAAGTGTGGAAAGAAGTGTTTTAACACCAGGTTCCCACTGCCTACCCTTCTATATGCGGGTTACAGCGTGAAGCTATGTATGTATGTATATTGTAAATGTATATATATTTTTTGCAAATATTTAAATTTTATACTTAATAGTATGTTTAGAAATAAAAAAATATATATTTTTGTATAAATATTTATTTTTCAGTTATGGATATGCGCAGTAGCAAAGTTTACAAAATTATGAAACGATTGTAGTTCTAAAATAGATTTAAGTAAATATTCAATATTTTTGCCTTGTTTGGTAACAAGGCAAAGCGCGGCGCTGAGTTCCGCCACTCAGCACGCAATGCTTCCAGTCGGCGGAAAGTGAGAAACGGAGTGTCCTAACACTAGGTTCTCTCTGCCTACCCTTGTATACTTGATACAAATAAAAAAAAAATTAGTACTTATTTTTTATAGACTATAGACGCGTTAGATAGGGTAGGGATAGGGTCCACATCAGTAACATGCTTATGTTTAACAAGCTCATATACATTTACACTCCAATATATTGTATAGGGTGTTCCAAAATTAACGCAAGATTTGAATTAAATAGAAAATGCCATTTTAGTCTTTTAATAGCGAATGAATAATGAATATAATAGCAAATGGCGGCAAAGTCAAATCTTGCGTTAATTTTGGGACACCTTTATATATCCGATTGTATGTGTGCATTTCACGACGGCGACATGCTGTGAAAACTTTGCGTTGTCCTTTTTATTCTGTTATAATTGTATTATTTCAATTATTTAAGTTCATGAAATTTAAATTATGTAAATACAAATTATATGAAAAATTAATATATATTAGTTATTATTTTAGCTAACTTGTATTAACATTTTCTACTGGATTAAAAGCCGTGTATTGTATTCCTATTTGTTGCTTAGTGTTGATAGATGTGAAAATTTGTATAATTTTAATAATATTTATTGAAAAAAATAATATTTCGAATAAAATTATTTGACTTTGACTTTGACATTACAATCAGTTTGAAAATTCAAAATATTATTTTAAGTTTCTATCGGATATCTTCACTTCTATCCTCACAAGACTATTTATCATTCATTCATTCATTATATTAGAGAGAAGGAATTTATTTTTTTATTTTATTGTATAGGATAATATTTTATGATTTGTGTTATTTTTGTATTTGTTTCGTAAAAATGTCGCTGTATTGCTGGGGTTTCTTAGCGGCATGTGCCTTCTTCTATGCAATGCCCTTGGAAATCCCAAACGTGCTGGCGACACTCAACACCACCAAACATCATTAAAACGAAACTTAGTATAGTAACAATATTTTATAGATTGTTAAATGGAATTATTTTAACCGAATTTAAAGTATACGTGATTAATCCGGTTAAAATAGGTTCATTTTAATATGTGTAAATATCGCGAAATAAATTTTCGATGAGATGTAATATTTAAAATTGTTTTTACTTTCTTGTTGTTTTGTACCGTATTGTGACTCCATATATTGTGGGTTCGATTTCCACTCCAGGAAATGTTAGTATTTTCATTTTCTGGGTTTGGTAACAAGGCAAAGCGCGGCGTTGAGTTCCGCCACTCAGCACGCAATGCCTCAATTCGGCGGAAAGAGGGGGAACGGAGTGTCTTAACACTAGGTTCCCTCTGCCTACTCTGCTTTATGCGGGATACAACGTGAATATATTTATGTTAACTATTTCTTTAATATATCTTTTTAAAGTGTACAATAAAGACTTTTATTTATCCACTTAAATTTTAGAACTATTACATAAGTTTAACGGTAAAATTGTACAGGTTATATATAAAACAAGTGTTATTTTATTACCGGTAACTTTTTCTTGTTTTTTATAACTCTACTATTTGTAAATAATGTTTAGTTTTTTTTTAAATAGTGTTGACACTATAATCTACTATTACATCTATAATGGCTTTTCCTTTTTAAATTGTTCTTGATTGATTGAATGATGAATTTTCTTTTTTTTTAGCTTCACGCTGTATCGCTTATAGCAGGGTAGGTAGAGGAAACCTGAGAACCCAGTGTAAAGACACTCCGTTCCCCACTTTCCTCTGAATTGAGGCATTACGTGCTGAGTGTCGGAAACTCAACGCCGCACTTTGCCTTGTTAGTTGGCATTAATTGTTTTTGCACCGATGTATTGGTAATTTTTCGCAATATGTAACTCCTACTCGTGAACTTGCATCTTTTTTCATCTTCACACTGTATCCCACATATAGCAGGGTAGGCAGAAGAAACCTGAGAACCTAGTGTTAAGACACTCCGTTCTATTCAGATTCCCGTTCCCCACTTTCCGCCGAATTGAAGCATTGCGTGCTGAGTGGCGAAACTTAACCCCGCGCTTTGCCTTGTTACCAGAGCGAAGAAATGAAAATATTCAATATTGTTATAAGTGATTAATATTTCCATTACCTGGAGTGGGAATCGAACACATAATCTGTCGCGTTTACAGTCACGCTTGTGCCTCTGGGCCACGACTGACCTATATAATAATAATAACACTTTATTGCATAAAGAAAACACACAACATTTAAACATATAATACAAATATAAAATATTATGCAATGGCGGCCTTATCGCTATGAGCAATTTCTTCCAGGCAACCAGCAATAAAGGACAATAACAAGAGAGCGCAGAAAGGTGCAAAAAGCTTTGATACTATATATATACTTAAACAGTTATCTATAAATATATTATATACATAATTAAATACAAACAAATACTTATTAATACTTACATACATACATAAATCCATACATGCATATATACATACATACATACATACGTACATATATAAATACATACATATATCCATACATACATACAGTGGTCAATTTATACGTTAAACTTTAGTAGGTGCTCTTTAAGCCGGTTTTAAATATCCCGACTGACTAAGATTGTCTAACTTTTAATGGTAACGCATTCCAGAGCTTTACTGTCTTGACAGTAAAAGAGTCACCATAGCATTTCGTGCGGGATAATGGTATTTCAAGGAGATTGTTTTCACGAGAACGGAGGTGTTGGGAGTGAAGGGCGTTCGCCCCCAAGAACTTAAAACGTTCCTTGAGGTACGAAGGAGTTGCAGTTGTAGAGGACGGTATAAAGGAGAGTAAGGGAATGTAAGTGACGTCTGTTTTTTACTGTCAGCTATTTTAATTGAGCACGGTATTGGGAGACATGATCGTACCTTTTTAGGCCGAAGATAAAGTTTGCTCACCAGTTGCTCAGACAAACCCAAGTAGCAAGAATCTGCATAATCTAGTATAGGAAGGGGAAGGGTATGGGCCAGGGATAGTTTGGTTTTTAGGGGTAGGAGATTTTTCCACCTTCTCAGTCCACTCAGAACGGAGAAAATCTTACGACTGACCTCAGAAAGGTGGAGCGTCCAGGAAAATGTGCTGTCCATCCTAATTCCCAGATTCTTAACACTCACACTAAGCTCCAAACAAATATTGTCAAATAGAATTGGTGGTAATGGAGAGTGTAATTTAAACAATTGTTTGGAGTTACCATATATACACGCCTGAGACTTACTCGGATTTACAGATAGACCATAGACCATATTGTGCAACAGCGTAAGAGATGTCATTTGCGGCAACGGTTGTGTAAATTTGTAGGTCATCGGCGTAAAGGTGATGAGGTGATGCTATGTGTTGAGTGAGAGTGTTAATGAAGACGGAAAAAAGTAAGGGTGAAAGCACACTACCCTGTGGGACGCCAGCGTTAATATGGCACAGTGACGAATGTATGCCATCAAGTTTAACGCTTTGCTTGCGGTCGTGTAGATACGAAGAAAATCATTCAGTAGCTTCAGAGGAAATACTAATAGAGTTTAGAATTGCTGGTAGAATGTCAAAATCTACAGTATTAAAGGCGTTGAAAAAATCAAGAAGGACAAGTAAGGTAATATAAGGTATATATCTTATATATCTTTTTCTATTCAACAAAAACCACACTGAATGGTTACAATAGATAATAGTGAATAAGTTATCATAGATAATTAATCAATTGTAATTAATTCATTAAATATACTTATCGGATGCATGATGAATTTTAAGTCTTCTCACTCGTTAATGGTCATTTCTTGTCGACTTATATAATTTTTTTATGTACAATTAACTGAAATCGATATAAGGTTAATTGAAGACATTAGATCAATAATTTATTATTGGCATTACTTTTTATAACATTTGAATAACATCATTATTTCTGCATAATTTTCGTGTTTTTACATAATTTCATACAATTCGTTAAGCTAACTTCAAAAGTTCATCACGAAATATAATCTCGGGACAATTTTTGCTATAGTCGTGGACAGCTTATACTAATATACTTAAAATTTCAACAAAAAAGAAAAAAAAACTTTTAACATAATGCGCTTAAAAGTAAAATTATTACGGATAACTCAAAAACTTTTCAAATCTTAACTAAATATAAATGAGACCACATAAGAAGCACTACCTATAAGATTAAACAAGAATAATCAGAATTGACTCACTTAGTACTAAGTTATGCCATAACACACCCAAAAACGGTTGTAACTTCCGTAATCAATCATATCATCAATCATAACTTTCTTTGAAAATCGTCACATACGTGACCTTGCTGTTACTGTCGAACTACTTTGTCCTTATCTGTCCTGTTATCATTTACTTCAAATCAAATACACTAAAAATTAAAATTATTACGGATAACCCAAAAACTAATTTTCAAATCTTAACTAAACATCAAAAGCTCTAGCTATCGTACGAAGAAAGAATCATCAAAATTGACTTACCCAGTACAAAGTATGCCACAACACACCTAAAAAACAGTCGAATTGAGAACTTTCTTTTTCGAAGTCGGTTATAGGTAAATAAAACAATTTCATACATTTAACATCAATAATGTAATTAATTAGTCCCAATCATAACTTTCTTTGAAAGTCGTCACACACGTGACCTTGCCTTCACTGTCGAACCTATCTATCACTTTGTCCTTATCAGTTCTGTTATCTTTCACTTCTTTACTTTCACTATTTTTACTCCGGCCATTTGACTTAGAAATAACATCTGATATGTCCTCAGAGGAATTTGTAAGCTCAGTTTTCTTCGCCGGCGGCTCGAAATCGTCAACCTGTATTTTAAAATTAGGTAAGTATCATATCAGGGATCTAATAAATAACACACATAATTATAAAGAACAAAAAACCCGAATGAACCAATTCTTCAAATTTAGGAAGAAAATACAACTAAAGAAAGCTATAAAAGCTAGTTATGTGTTATATATTTGAAATGTGCTAATTAAGTCCTTTCATTTGATACCCAACACGGTACTCATCAACGATTTTTTTGTTTTTATTCGTGACGTAACTGCCTATAGAGGGCGACATATTGAATTAAAAGCGACGTCACATATCTTAGAACACTTGGAGTATCAATACCTATCTAACGACACCTTAATTATATAAATTGGTCCAGGGATTTGGAAGATATGAGGTTATAAAGAATATTACAAACATACATGATACGTGCGAAAAACATAACCCTCCTCTGACAGTCGGGTAAAAAGGCGGCAAAGTCCATCTTTTACTAACACGCGGCAGTCCATCATATTTTTTAAGATCTCAAGCTCACCGACATAGCTTAGGATTAAAATACAGATTAAAATAAACTATATCGAAATTATACTTAACGAAATATATTACAACTAAAAAATATAATATCCTTGCATTGTTATGCGTTTTTGTAAATTGTATTAGCTGGACTTTGCCTTTGCCTTGGAAGAATATTTAGATTATTTTCATTTCCCAGCTCTAGCAAGACAAAACGCGGCGTTGAGTTCCGTCAACGAACGAATTCGGGCAGAAACCGGAGAACGGCGTTTACATTAGGTTCCCTCTGCTTACACTGCAATGCGGAATAAAGCGTGAACCGTCTCGTGAATATTGTTATTCTTTTAACTTAATATTAAGGTGTACACAATAGTTTTGAACCTAGAACCATCTCCTTTTCACTTAAACGTTGTCCCACTGCGCTACGACGACCTTGTAAAACTAAAAATATAAATTTAATTTAGTTCAACTCTGCTTTTTGAATACATATATTTTGTATTCAAGTCACAACACACCTGGAACACGCCCGACGAGGTACGCTTACGCGACGGCTCGGAACCAGCTAACGTAACACTGTTCGACCGGCCCCGGTTCTTCTTCGAGGCGCGGGCCAAATTAGTATCGCTTACAGTACCTTTAATAAAATATACACAAATACATGTAAAAAAGCTACTTACATATAAAACTACGCAGTTTTCTAATTACGTTTAGAAAGATTTATTTTAGCTTGGATTATCTATAGACTTAGATGAAATCGAAATTATTTAAATATAATCATTATCTGGGTGGGAATCGAATCCACCACCGAAGCGAAATCGTATCGACCACCAATGTTGTAAACTTTGGTGGTCTTACAATTGGACTCCACTTCGCCAGAATGGTCTATACATATATGATTTTTTTTAGCTTCACGCTGTATCACAAATATAGCAGGGTAGACATAGAGAACCTAGTGTTAAGACACTCCGTTCCCCACTTTCCGCCGAATTAAGGCATTGCGTGCTGAGTGGTGGATCTCAACGCTGCGCTTGGCCTTGTTACCAAACCCAGGAAATAAAAATACTAAACTTTTACATTTCCTGAAGTGGGAATCGAACCCACAACCAGTCGCGTTTACAGTCGCACGCTTGTGCCTCTGCGCCTAGACAGGCGTTATATGAAAATTTAATTAATTTAATAACTAAAGAAATAATATTTTTTTAGAATAAAAATTTTGATATTATACTTACATGAAGGTAAGCCTTAGGTTACAATTTTGAATGCAAAAAAAAACATGGTGAATCATAAATTCCAAGAAAGCCGCAACAAAACAAAGAGAGCGGCATGTATTTGTTCATATATATATATTAATAACTTAATTCGCATACTAGCTAATTCCAATTTTCGTAGAAAATATATTTCTGATACATGTCGGTGTATTTTGCAAAAATAATAATTATCTTTTAAGTGTTTAAAGTGTACTTAGGATACGAAAAACATTAAAAATTTGAACGCAGCGGACTTGAACCCGTACCTCTTTAAAACTGTCCTCTTGGACCTCTAAGCCACACATTTCGCCATTTACCGAACGGCGTCGAAATTCTTATACGTCCGTTAAAATTTTGTGTTTAACAAAAATGTTTATATTTTCTATTAATTCTTATACAATCACTATTATGTGCGCTAATTGCAATTTTTAAAACCAAATATTTAAACATGTATCGTCTGTTTCATGTAGGTTAGTCTAATATAAAGTTTACTCAGATGGAGTTAGCTGGAATATGAATTAAGGTATCGAGATACTCATTAAAGGAACTTCAAAAATCACAAGATTATCAAAATTCTACCTTATATTTACATATTATATAGTATATCTATATCATATTCTTATTATTTAAAAAAAAAAAGGATTAAGTAATTTAAATAACTACTTTATCAAATTACATTTTAAACTATTAAAATATCGCAATACGAAAAGAAACCCAACGTGTCCTCTCTCTATCTAATGTTAAACGCCTGCGATACTGATTCACTGACAGACAACATACACTCGAAACTACTGGAACCATAGAAGGCTAAAATTTGGTCATATAGGCTCCTTGAAGATATAGGGGGAAGCAGATATTCGAAATTTCTAGGAAAACAGGCAATAACAGTATGTTAAATTTTACAGTTGACGCAAACGAAGTCGTGGGATACAGCTAGTACCTTTAATTGAAACCACTCGCGAATGTAATTAATTTCTTAAGTACCCATCGCTATTAACAAAAAAATACAATAACTAAGGAAACTGTTTCATTTTGTTTTTAATAGAGAGCCTCATTAGTCTTGTAGAAAACTGTTATAAAGATGGGGAGAAGGGGGGGCGGCTGTTAAGTGATAAAGGTTATTTAATTTTTTTTTTTTGCAAAAAGTCAACATTCCTGTATTCAGACAGCCATATACGAGTATAAATATAGAACCATTGTACTACAAAGTTTAAGCCACCTTATAATAATTCCAGTAACTTTGAAAAAAAGTCTATTGTCCTCTTAAAGGAACGAAGCGTAAAAATTATAATGATATTTTAAGAACTATAAAGAAAGGTCAATTGTCTTTTTCATAGAAATCATTATAAAAATATATGTATACCAGTGGCGGGGGGTGAAAATTTTAATAAGGCAAGCCGGTAAATTAAGGGAAGCCGATGTATATTTAGGGAAGCCGGTATATATATTTAGGGAAATCGGTATAGGATGATAAGGTATTTCGTAATTTCACTATACGAACAACAACTTCACTATATGAACAACTCGTACAATTTTGGCGATGACCTTTTTTTAGGTTTCTAAAATGTCAGAGCTTGTTTTCTTACAATTTTATGCTCTATATTTTCCTGGCGATCTTTTTTTTTACTCTCACGCCTTGTTTGACTTTGTTTTCTCGAGCTCCACATTTTCCTGGCGAGCATTTTTTTTTAAGTCTCATACTTGTACTTTGAAAAGTTAAGCAAGCTGGTGGGAATCGAGTTGTATGGACTCATTGCCACTGATATATACTCTAATTATTTACGAGTGCAGTGTGAATATTGACGTTATATTATTATTACAGATTGTTAGCAACGAAGACAAAATCATTTAAAATTTTTATCTTATTAAAAATAAAGATCCCCGAGTCGTAGAGATTCAAAGTTGGAAATTTGTTAAATTTATAAATACATAATTAAATCAGTTTTTAGAAATATTTTTCTTTTCATATTCATCACTTACATATATTTTCTAGAAATAGTAAATATAAGGTAATATTGGAAATATTTAATATATAAAATCTTAGGTTGGTATGAAAAATCAAACTCGCGTCGTAAATCATGCATAGTACATATTTCAGGTTTTCATAGTATTGACATCCTATAAATATTAATATGTCAAATTTTACAAAATCGATGTTAAATGCCTTTTATTTTATAGTTAGGTTTCTTGAAATATAATTTCAACTCATATTGTTCTAATTCTAATCATTTTAAATTGACTACTTAGTCAAACTGAAAACTTTTTCAGTTTTTAAAACTCGACTAACAAAGAATTTATCGATTATAATTAATAAATGTAATTTTATTATTATTCCCATAATTTCCACATTTTAAGTTGTTCTTCCCTAGCTATGGTATATTTACACCGATCTCCGCTCTCCGTTCTAATACAGATATTGCGTGTTAAGTGGCCAAAATTTAATCAAAATCAAAATATTCTTTATTCAAATAGGCATAAAAGCACTTAGGAATCGTCAATTTACAAAAGATGTTAGGAGTGTCAGACCTAACGGAAGCTACCACCGGCTCGGAAGGCAGTTCTTCTGAGAAGAGCCGGCAAGAAACCATAATGCCATACTTCCAAAACTCGCAAACATTATAATCACCTAACACGCCATAACTGCCATCAAAATTTAACATAAATAGTATGCTGTACCTAGAACAGTTGACACCGGCCACTTCCCGCAGTTCCATTATTGTTATTAAGGATATTCCTTTTATACAGTTATTATGAAACAACTAACGAGACAATTAACAAGTTTTTAAAATATAATAACTTGAATTATAAAAAACCATACAACTACTGTTGCCGTAAAAAGGGATCGACAGAAAATACCACTGTAACAAGCTCAAAATGCAAATATTATACTTTGTTTTTCTAAAAAATATAAAAAAATTGTATATACATACCTCGACGTGTGATCGAAGTGTCGGGCGAATATCTGTAACAAAAGTACATTTAAGGACACTGAATACAATGGTTTCGAGGAAAAAATGAAGTCTTATTAAACTTAGAACGGATAGTAAAAAATAATGTTTATTTATATATCATTCGCGAATGCAATTACATTTTACACTAGGAAGAAAGGTGCTAGAATACTTTAACTTGTAATGTATCTACGGAGGAAAAAATCATATAAAAAAAATGATGAGTTATAGAAACTCTGCTAACAAACATTTTCTTACGACATTCACACATCATGCATACATAATTGAATACCAACTACGCAAGTATGTCTACAAAACCTATATTTCTATGAAAAAGTAACAAAAAACACACGAAAACTAGTTGCATTACCATAAATTAATTGTAAGGAATAAGCTTTTTATTTCCAAATAAAAATTTGCACATGGCGTTTTTATTTAGAAATACTATGAAGTATGACAAATTCAATAAAAATACTCCGTTATTCACCATAAATGTATGATACATATTTTGTATTGTTTCTTAGAGAGCGATGAAATATACTTTTTAGAAATTCAAACTATACTTGCTTAATATTATATATGGCAAAGTGTGTTTTCATATATGTATTTATTTTATTTATTTATGTTTATGTAGTTACTAGCTTTCCGCCTACGTCTTCGCTCGCGTGGAATTCGGTTATATCGCGCGACATGGTAAGGAGTAGACTATAGTCTTTCCCAAGGTCTAGACTTTTGTCAAAAATGGTTAAGTGGTTTAGGTGTGAAAGTTGTAAACAGTTGAATAATCTTACATGATTTTATGTTTGACAATAAGGAACTTCCATACAAACTTTCATCCCCTATTTCAACCCCTTCTACTATTCTTTTCGCAATAAAAAGTATCCTATGTCCTTTTCCAAGTTCAGTTCTATCTTCATACCGAATTTTATCAGAATTGGTTTAGTGGTTTAGCCGTGAAAGCGTAACAGACAGACAGACAGACAGACAGAGTTACTTTCGCATTTATAATATTAGTAAGGATGCATATGTATTTATCAAAGTATGCATGTAACGTATATATAATTTTATCTATGTATGTATATATGTCTATTTTTATATATGCAGGTATATAAGTATATATATGTATGAAAATAAGTATAATATATCAATATATTTATTTAAAATTGTTTTTGCATTGTTTCCACTGAGTAAAATTTCCTACTAATTTCACTATTAATAAAAGGTTGCCTGTAAGAGATTACTTGTAGTAACAAAGCCGCCTTGCCTAACGTTTTTGTAAAAGTTGTAATTTTTCTTATTTGTTGCATTAAAGACTTTATTATTAAAAGTTTTTTTGTTTGTCCTTCCTACACGTCGCCACAATTTTTTCAGTGGAGATAGTTAGGCGGCTGGAGAATGACATAAGCTACTTTTTACTGCGATAAAACATCACATTCTCATGGGAAGATCCATAATGATATGATATCTCATAGATCAAGCGAGTGAAGCTGCGGGTGACAGCTAGTAATGTAGTATAATTATATAATAAGCTTGAAATATCGCCTATATAAAATATTATCTAAACACATCTCGTTAGAATTACACGCATATAACAATAAGGTACTAAACCTCAAATGAGGTAATTAAAATTATTACTATTATCAGTAAAGTTATATTAACAGTAACATTCAGCATTTTTTGTAAGATTTTTTGTAGGATTACTATTCCATCTTATTGTAGAAAATGGGAAAGCGTCGCATACACGCCATTTTTTTTTATCGACTTAAAAAAGAGGAAGTTTCCAATTCAATCAAGTTTTTCTATAACTAGTGAGCTATCATATAAAGAAAGAACTCTTCTGTGTACATACATAGCGTCACGCTGTATCCCGCATATAGCAGAGTAGGCAGTGGGAACCTAGTGTTAAGACACTCCGTTCCCCACTTTCCGCCGAGTTGAGGCATTGCGTGCTGAGTGGCGGAACTCAACGCCGCGCTTTGCCTTGTTACCAAACCCAGGAAATGAAAAATAACATTTTCTGGAGTGGGAATCGAACCCACAACTTGTCGCGTTTACAGTCGCACGCTTGTGCCTCTGCGCCACGACAGGCGTTATCTTCTCACTCTTCTGACGTAATCCCAATTAAATTTAAGATCGGACGATTGCTTTTTCCCATTGCGCGACCGTGGCCTTTTGACTATTAATTTAAAATTTCAAAGAGGTATCTCAAAAAACACTACTTCATATATTACAAACGCTTTTATAAACATAAGTGAGTAAAAACTATAATTAAAACGGCGATAACGATCCTATAATAGTCATCTTGCATACCATAGAAATAAGTAAAATTTCATACTTAAAGGTTAAAAGACAAAGCTTCCTTGAAACTGTTTGATGTGCTTAAACGAGGTATTCGATGAACCAATCAGAAAAAAAGCAATTAATCGATTCTTAGATATACTATTCCAATGATCTGTGTTTATATAATTTAGGTATGAATATTAATATCAACACATTGCAAGAAATTGTCCTTGTTCAACCTTTATATGTCCGAAAAACATTTGGGAAGGTAATTTTTTTTTACCAGGTCCACACTATTTCTTGCATAGGTTAAACAGAGAAAACCTAATGTTAAGATAAATCCGTTTTTAAATTTTCATCCAAAATTGAGACATTGCGTTGTGATTTGCGGAACTCAACACCGCACTATTTACCAAAGCGGTAATTCAAAAATTATTTAAATATAATCATTTCCCCAAATGGAAATCGAACCAAAAACCAATTGCTTTTACAGTTTAGTAATCCACTACACCACGATGGTCTCAATTTAATTTTTTAATTGTTCGTACTTAAGACGCAGTGCAGGTGTTTGCAGGTTTTTTTAATCAGTTGCATGTAGGTGTCACTGTAAATTTAATTGGTATCGGAACGCATTGGCTAATTGTGGCGATGGTAACTTTTACACTAACGCCTCGCATTCACCTGTCAGTAGATAAGGACATACCGCCGGTGAGCCAAATTACTTCGCGACGGTCACGACCGAGGTGGTGTTTCAATGTAAAACGGGACCCGAGTGGAATTTAAGCTAAGATTTAGAGAGATTAAGCACAACCTGTTATACTAAATTACATTGAAGTTAAAAGTTTTCATTGAAAAAATTGTATCTACATACATATGTGACTGTTTTGAATTTTAGAAAGAGTGAAAAAAAATATTTCAAACTGCGCTCAAAGTGAAGAAAGTAATGTTATCAAGTTTAATAAAACAGTCTACACGTGAAAATATATGATGAACAGACCAGGTATATGTTAAAAATGTATATGTACGGGATAGAAATAGGAAGCGAGAACAAAATAGGTCTAAATAAAAATCTCTGCCTGTCCAGAACTATTATTAGATCATATCTAGCAGGTATTTCGAAGGTAGAATTAGCAGGATATTTTGTTCATATGGTATATATATTCATGGTATAGAGGAGTTTGGACAATGAAGGCTTCAAAAGGGCCCCTTTAAGCGTAGGATTAGGTACTTGGGTCGCAAGTCACAGGCTCTGAGCTCCTCAACCAGCACATACACGGTAAATCCATGGGTCGCTAAGGAGTTTCCTATCCTTTTCTTTTTCTTTTCTAATATTTTCTTATAAGAATATAATTATTTTCTGAAGCATAAATAAGCTAAAGTAAAGATAACTTGAAATACCTAAAGTCACAATCACAATCCTTTTTTACAAATAAAGTACCTATTTTCAATTCAATTTTTTAAACAATAACTTTATAATCTAGGAACTATACCACAAAAAAGTAATAGCATTTAATTATATTAAAGGTTAACTTTAGAAAAACAAATAAATTTCTAAAGACGTACAATACGATGTCAGATAAAATTCCTTCTAAGAAAACATAATAACAGTATCGAAACAATAATTGAATAAAAAATGAAATACCTCTAACAGTTTACAAGTACCAGTTTGAAATGAATGAGTTATTGTTAATACTCGAGTTATAATCGATCCATACTGAGAGAGCGTAATGAGAAAATTATGTTGTACAAATAAAATATGAGTTTTTTTATAAAAAGAAACTGGACTTTATCGCGATCGTTGCGTTCTTACAAAGATCAATTAAATGTACTGTTTCTCTCATACGATCGTGGCAGTGGTGGACGAACCAAAGCTGAACGGGATGGTCGATATATCAAACATTGGGCCAAATATGGCTCGCGACGCGCCTGCACGCTGACACGGTGAAACCATTGATTGACTATTAAGTATTGGCTTTATTAATAACTTTATTGCTATATGTAATAAAAACACTTAGATGATACATAGATTTAATTAAAATGTTCGAAGTTTTTGTCTTTATTATGACTATTTATATTAAAACTAGATACTTATCTTTAAATTATGGCCAGATTAGTCAAAATCTTTATAAATTGTAGCCTATGAGTTATTCTGATGTATAAGCTATATTATTTTTAAGCTTCATTTTTTTAGCTTCACGCTGTATCCCGCATATAGCAGGGTAGGCAGAGTAAACCTGAGAACCTAGTGTTAAGACACTCCGTTCTCTTACAATTCCGAACCCCATTTTTCCCACTTTCCACGGAATTGCGGCATTGCGTGCTAAGTAGCGGAACTCAACGCCGCGCCTTGCCTTGGCACCAAACCCAGGAAATGAAAATACTAAACAAAAAATAGTATTTAATACTAAATAATAAGGTTTCATCTACCCGCTAAGAAGATTTTACGTGAAAAGAATAGCACGAATCCATTTTCATTCATATTTACAATATTTGGAGGTCAGTGTAAAATAAAATATTATATAACAGTAACTTAAACATCAGGAAGTCATAATAATTGTACCTTATCCTTACTAATATTATAAATGCGAAAGTAACTCTGTTTGTCTGTTACGCTTTCACGCCTAAACCATTCAACCAATTTTGATGAAATTCGGTGTGAAGATAGAACTGAACTTGGGAAAGGACATAGGATACTTTAAATCGCGAAAAAATTGGTAGAAGGAGTTGTAATAGGGGATGAAAGTTTGTATGGAAGTTCCTAATTGTCAAAGATGAAAGAAAAATCATGTAAGATTGTTCAACTGTTTACAACTTTCACACCTAAACCACTTAACCAATTTTGACAAATAGTCTAGACCTTGGGACTTGGGAAGATTATAGGCTATTCCTTATGTCGCGCGATATAACTAAATTCTACGCGGGTGAAGCCGCGGGCGGAAGGCTAGTCTTCCATAAGGTAAGAAAAATAACTTAGGACATAATTGATATAATAAAATACTGCTAGTATTTGCATTTTTTAATGAAAAAAAAAAGGTTCTGCGTATTTAGTGCGTACATAGATTAGAAAAATGAAACTTAAAAATAAATTTTCTACTAACGGAACCCACAAAAACATTTTTCCCAAGAGGAACCTCGTTCACCGCTACCGTTGATATTAATAATTTATTTGTTAGACATTTACTTTCGTATAGACTAAGCAACCAACTTTACATGCTATTAAAAATAAAAATCATAATATTAAAATTAACTATTATAAACATTATGCAATCCTTAACTATCAAAAGAAAAAGTGCAAGTGTCAGTATTGTCAGTCCTACTGAAAACTACCACCGGCTCCAAAAATAGTTCTACTCAAAAAAGCTGTCGAAACTCAGTCAAAAAATAATAGATAGGTTTCCGAATAAACATCACTAAATTATAACATTCTCATTTAAAATAAACTTTGAGTTAACGACAACTTTATATATACATTTATGGTTATGATTATTTTCCATTTTTAACATATGTGAAAACATAACATAACATGGAAGTTGAAAAACTTCCATCAAAAGCAAGTATACCCATAAACTGTAAACTAAATCGCCTAATGTATCATGTGACACGTATCTGAGTTCATAGTAAATTCAAACACTGGTCAGTACGCGCTTAATTACCTCTCGGACGTACTCACTTAGTTGACAGTGACATGCGCAAGAGTGGCCTTTGTTTTCTGATGAGCCATCACATGAATAAACTTGGGGCCAATATACGCCAATGTGGTGGAATATATTTTATGTCTTAGGAAATGAAATGTCATGTAGCTTAGATTCTAATTACAGGCATCCAGTGTACTAAGAGATTGGTGTTAATTTAATATTTTTTTCGTTATTTTAGAGAAGTTAGAAATTTTAATTAAAGTTTGTTTTATTTCTTAGCTTAGTTAATCAGGCAGAACCTAGTGTCAAAACATTGCAATTCCACGTTGCGCCCGAAATCGAAAATTTGTGCGTAGAGTGGCGAAACCCAACGCCATGCTTCATCTTAATAACAGGAAAATAATTTCAATACAATCATTCTACCGAGTGAATATCGAACCTACAACCAGTCGTTAATTCGTATTCAATTACAATATAATCCTTATATAAATACAGACACTCTCCCAATTAACCACAAAGACTTTAAGTTAGGAAACATTCCCCCACATAATAATACGCAAAAACTATTTTCATTTAAAATTGTAAATAATTTGGTAAGGAAAACCAAATGTTTTTGTGGCCTATTGCTCACAAAATCCTAAAAATATCAACTAAATGGACATTTCAACAGATCAAGCAATATAATCGAGCTCTTTGACCAACACAAGCAGGTTGGGCCAACATAAGGCAAGCGTTATATTTCCTAACGCTGATGGTAACACATTATTAGCCCGTGTTCGCTGTCACCCGGAGACACCCGGCGACACTGTTCAAATAACATATGCACATACATCAGATTGAAAACAATACCTCGTTTGACGTTTGTCGGTTTATTAACCACGACACTATTAGATGGATCGCTTTTACTTCATACACTTTTTGCTGATACTCTAAGGGCACGTTTAATGGTGAAAAAACTATAAGAAAAAAGATAGGTCTGTTTAGGACCTAATGAGATGAAATGTCAATATTGTCAATCCTCAATTCAACCATTGCTGTTTTCAAATATAAATCTACAATAAATTAATAAATATCATTAGCTTTTCGAGTAAGCTTCAACAGTATTAAATTCCTCACATTAACATAAATTTAGTATCCTTAATTCGTTCAAAAAAGTTTCCTGACAAAATTCCGGTTACCTCATATATCAGTCCGTCCAAAGAATCTAAATGTCATGTAAGCCCAATAAATTAAGCAACGAAGACGCGAAACCCAATATTCTTGTACTCAACAAGCCAGGAAGAGTTTCAAAAACATCCCTGTAACTAAATACGAATTAGTCAAGCCAGTACGTTAACGTTGTCCGTTAATTTGCTACCCGTATTTATTATTACAGCAACAAGAATATCGTTAGGAGTAAATCACCTGGTACCACGAGCTTACACGCCTGCCATTCCAATTTAGGCGCCAAATAAAAGGAATAATCGTGGTGGTGTATGGCCAATATGGTGCATGCGTCGTACTTCAACCCTAACTGAGCAATCACGATTTACTTGTTGCGACCAACGCAATAATAGGTGGGCATTCCTAATCTCAGTTTATGGGTGCGAGTGAAAGATTAAGCGATCATAAATAGAACTTGCTGAATACGATTACAATTTGCTGATCAAAATACGACGATTGTAAATAAATTTGAATTACTAATTTAATGTGCGACAAAATTTATACGAACGTTAGAATTAATATCGAAATATACTAACGGAGAATGTAACTGTAATTGATTAATTAAATAATATAAAAAATTAATAAGGTAAGATATAAAAGGCGCAATCAACTATTGACTTACTGGTCTATAAAGACAAAAATTTCGTTTATTTATTTGGACCTATAGATTTATATAAAAAAAAAACAAAAATATTCAGTTTAGATTTTTTTAGCTTCACTCTGTATCCTGCATATAGCAGGGCAGTCAGAGGGAATCTGAGAACCTAGTGTTAAGACATTCTGTTCCCCACTTTCCTCCAAATTGAGGCATTGCGTGCTGAGTGCAGGAACTCAACACCGCGCTTGGCCTTGTTACCAAACCCAGGAAATGAAAATACTAAACTTTTACATTTCCTGAAGTGGGAATAGAACCCACAACCTGTCGCATTTAGTGGCACGCTTGTTCCTCTGCTCCACGACAGGCAACAGGTTAGTTCAGTTCAGTTCAGTTCTTTAATTATGGCACATTGAAAAATCAAAGATGAAATTAACACAAATTAGTCAATTCGATAAATTACTACATAAGTGATGTAAATATTGACAATAATGGTATAAAAGTATAGGCTAAACGTTAGCTGAACAACTTTAATAGAAAGAGACTTAGAAAAACAACCATTCATCTTCCTATCCGTTGCATTCTAGCATGTAGACTTTAACTGGACGTCGTTTGCCAGGAGTGACTGACTTTACCCGACAGTTATGAGCTCAAATATTGCTTGGGGAAATGTTTGTATTTATTACAATGTTTGCTTTACTCGGCTCTAGAGGAACTTAAAATTTAAGGAATAAGAGAACAGATATTATTAAGGGACGAACATAAATCGTTATTAGAGTAAAACATATTAATATCCTTTTGTCTTAAAACATTCATTGTAATGGTAATTTCATTCATTTCGTTTTACATCGAACAACCAAGGTATTTTCTTTCAATTTCTTTTGTAATTGAAAGTGCTTAACTAAAATAGTGAGGTTCACACGATCATCTATAATACTTATTATGGCACATAGTAATTAGTACATAATTAAATGAAAATACTTGAATAATTAAGTCTATATATACATATAATTATCGCCACGCGCTCTCGCGTGCTCTCGGTCACAACAGATTTACTTTGTAAAGAGTAACCGTCCCCTCAATTACTTTTTACTCGAATATTAATACTCAAAACCGGACACTTTAATGATTTTCGCCATATACAACGTGGGCTTATTAGAGTCGCTCGAAGAAGGTAAACTATGTTTTTGTGATCTCGGATAGTGATGTCTCTGTCGTATCTATTACACTTAATTTATGGCCAATCTCCCTATTACTAGTTTACACTGGGACGATGAAATAACGCATAGTGTAAGGAAAAGTGAGTTTTTCAAGCAAAACACCTATTCGCTTACTGTTAATTGCGCCAAATATGTATACGGTGTAGTACTTTTTACTCATTACCATTGACTTAGCGTTAAACCCGTAATAATAACATTTTTCAATAAATTACGGCATCTACGTAAGAACTTACAACAAATATACTAAAAGAATGGCATAAATGTTTAACCAAGAATAAATTTAGTCCAAGTAAGTAGATATCCAAGAAAGCACTAGTTATAACTGTTTTAAAACAAAATATAAATAAAAACTTTTTAGATCCATAAGCAACTAATATAATTCACCGAATTGACGTTAATACAATGTATGTAAGAGTTACGCTGGTATATGGCCACATATACTACTAGTAATAAACTAAGAGTACAGTACTAAATTCATCCGGACACGAAGTCGGAGCCGCGCCATATATGCCCAGATCGCAATAGGCAAGACGTCGGCACGTCGGATGGTTTCACACGTCCGACACAGACGTAGCTGAATCTCAAATCCGTTGCGTATTGTCGCCTGCCCGCTGTCATCGCCGGGTAACGGCTAACGGCGAACTATCCCCCGTACTATAAGATTTACTTTACAAACGCCGACCAGATCGTATCGCAAGATCTCATTAGCTAATGGCGGGCTACAGCCAATTACACTGACTGACGTGTCCGGGGCAAATTGTGCGCCGACACCGCATATTTGGGCCTCGCAGTACCATCTGTCAAATGGAAGCATGGAATTATCGCCTTTAAACGTTTCATAGATAGCGCAAAGTTCCGTGACGACACGCGTGGTTTACTCACGAATCTATACGTCAATTAAATACCACGTGTCAGTGCAAAGAGGTTTTGCTCTGTTCTGTCGCATCCATCTGTAGATTAAACACGAGTGATATCAGTCGCATCTGTTTCTTACGTACGATTAAATAAATATAATTGGCTAGATCATTACGATTTCTAGCGTGTGCCTCGTAATCGTAAGCTGCATGGACGTCATATTAAAACGTATTTATTTCGAACTGTTATCTATAACGGCTGTGGAACACAGGTAGCGGGATATCGGAAATGGGCATGCAAAATAAGATGCCAAGTCAAGTAAAATAAATATGTTTTGCGCGAAGCCCTCCCAGTCTCCATTCAGAGGGGCAGATGTAGGCGCGCGCTCACAAAGGCGAGAAACTGATGTTACATCGTTAAGACGTCCTCTTATAATAGTAAATCGCGGGCGTCGTCGGGTGGCGCCATTAGTACCCCGTCAGGTATAAAGAGCTCGTATTAAGCTAGTGCAATGCGCGAGCGCAGGGTTATCTTCGCCTTTTGTCTACACGCACGCGAAATTCCTTGCCGCTCTTTGAGAAATTGGCTACTTTGTTTGAACATAGAAACGTTTAATGGGCTTGTATGCAAATGTTGTAACATAATGAATGGAATCGAACTTAGTATCTCATGTCCTAAGCAAATAATTAAGTGTACATTCTATTTCGAAATTAACTTGAGCTGGCATTTGCTGAGCTTTAGCAGGGACCTTATATATTATATTTTAAATCTTGACATTGCAAAAGCTTTGTATACTAAAATATAGCCCTATGTAAAATACAAGTGGGGATCGGAGTGTCTTAACACTAGGTTCTCAGGTTCCCTCTACCTACCCTGCTATATGCTGGATACAAGGTGAAGCTAAAAAAAATATGTTTCCTTAGCAAAATGTGTGTCAATATGTACAAAAGTGAGTGTCAAGCATATGGTAGTGTGACTTATATATATTTTTTTAATTTACTATATTTCTGATATATTATTATAAAAAATATTTGTATGCATTTTTCTCTCCATATATACACTATAAATATACCAATTTTCACTGTCTTTAGATTACTCGAATATTCGTGGAAATAATTCCAGGCACAATGATAAATAGGTCATTAAATAAAACATACAAAATCATCTTTCATAGGTAAATAAGCTTACAAAGTACAAACATCTATCACGACAATCCGATAGCATTGATCCATAGTATTCATATTAGAGAGTTCTCAGTAAATTTCAGATTTGTCACTTAGGGTTGTCAACGATCTTAACTAATCTTTCTTAAATTATCACATATTTAAATTGAAATAAAGTAAAGAAAATAATATACTAATATAATTTAATATTCATTCATAATTAAATTCACCTTTTAATAACAAACGACATGTTATAAAGCGTACCAGTTGCTTTATTTCACGGGTGACAGCCCTACGTGTGGTACTAATCCAACACGACATCCACTGGAATGGACGAGCTTTCTCAATAATACTCAAGTGGCAACCAGAGTGGAAGAAAACTAAACGATTCCTATCTTGAAAACTGTTAATGTTTTGTTCGGCTGAACGGACTTAAGCTTTTTACTTTGGCTTTTGTTATGCGATTGACAAAAATAAAAATTAAATTTGCATCGTTGTTTCTTTTTATATTTTGTTGTACTAATATATATATTTTTACACCTTCACGTCTTTTTTATATATGTTTGACTGGGTTGTCTTTTTTTTATGGATGACGGGTGACAAACGAACAGAAAGACCTCCTGATGATAAGTGGCTACCTTCGCCCATAGACACCTACAACACTAGAGGTGTTGTAAATGCGTTGCCGACCTAGTCTTCGGAACCACCACATTCTTGGGGAAGGGATGGGTGGGAAAGAGGAAAACCTGGCTTACATGTTACTGCTTACTGTTCCTCTTTGACATGACAGTGGTCGCAGGCCAATCGGAGGACGAATCTCCTACCACCAAAGTGAAAATGAATTTAGAGCCAAGACACTCTGTTCTCCACTTTCCGAGACATTACGTGTTGATTGGCGGAAAACAGAGCCGCGCTTTGTTTTACCAAAGCAGAAAACATAATAATTTAAATATAATCATATCCCAGAGTTGGTATCGAACCTTCAACCAATTATGCTTACAGTCAAACGCTGTGTCACTGCACCACATGATTAATATTAGTTGTTATAATAAGAAGAAATATGCATATAAAATATTCTTTTTTAATTATATTGTCGTGTCTGGCTTTTGCAAGATAGGCAGAGAAACGTAACCGTCACTGCTCGTAAATACGTATATTCTCCAAATATAATGTGACCACATATTATTTTCCTCAATTGATCTACGATAACCATAACAAAAGCCGCTTTTAATATCCATTGTATACAAACTGCAAAAAAAATCTCAATTACAATAAAATACAAGACATACAAGAAATTGATAATTTATAGCATTCTTGTCATAGATATACTTTAAAAACACCTAAAAACGTTTAACACCATAGGTGTTTGTATTGCTATACTAATATATACAATCATACCATTTTTATATGTTAAATTGAGAAAAAAGGATTATTTATTGGCTTTACCGCTTCAAAATAAATTATTGCCTTCATGTGACCGATAGACTATACCTAAACGGTGTTTTATTCAATACTACACCCACGTGGGGATATATCGCGATGACTCAAGCGCAGGGACACAGTAGGCCGACAGTATTTCACACGAAATCATGAGCAGCTTCACCTTTCACCGCAGGGTACCTAGTGTCAAGACACTCCGTACGTCGCGTTTTGTCCAAATTCCAGACATTGCACGTATATAAGTGACGGAACACAACGCTGTGCTTTTTCTTACTTTAGGTGAACCGTGAAAAATCAAAATCGAAATATTATTTATTTAAATAGGCTATTACAAGCACTTTACACTCTTCTGTATTTCATATCGCTGTCAGTATTGTCAATTTTACCGGAATTTAGCACTGGCTCGAAAGGCTGTTTGAAGTTCTCCTGAGAAAAACCGGCTAGAAGCCCAATAGTTGCTTTCAAATACAATTTATAATAAATTCACAACTATGATGATGCCTCCTGAGTGAATGACAGCATTTAATTCCTCACATAAGCATCTGAATATATTAATTTTCTCACATACTTAATGATAATTTAAATATATTCTACAGGCTTGTATTCCTAGCTCTAGTAACAAAGCAAAGCGCGGCGTTGAGTTCCGCCACTCCTCACGAATAGCCTCAATTCGGCGGAAAGTGGGGAACGGAAATCTTAAGAGAACTGAGTGTCTTAACACTAGATTCTTGGGTTCCCTCTGCCTACCCGTATGTTTCCGGGATACAGCGTGAAGTTAAAAAAAAATCCCCCGAGCGAGACTCAAACCCACAACCAACTGCGTTTACAGTCAAACGATAGCCATTGTGCCATTATTACCTCTATGCTATGATGGATGGCGTCACGAGTGCTTAAATCAGTTACTACCGCATACAGCTATCGGTGGCTGGGAGAATCGCGGCCTACTTTGCGGCGCGTGCGCACCTTCTTACAGAGCAATCGATACCACAGATCTTACATATTGACTAGCTATTATATGTATTATAGGTTGAATAGCTGTTAAAACTGCATTCTTAAGATTGAAAAAGTTAATTTTTTGTATTGATAAAGATATCGATTTATAATCGTTATTGAACTCGATGTATTGCTTCTTGGAAATGCTTAGCTCTATTGTTGTATGAAGTGGTGTGGAATCGACTTTTACATTGGGAATTTATATGTGCTTATATCAGAAATTTCCGAATTTCTTTAAAAAGAATATTGATTTATTATAAATCAATATAATCGTTCGTAAAATTCTATGTTAAATGAAAAAATATTACTAAATAAACTATTTACTTCTAGAATCTGTCTTATTCGGAGAGGATAATGAAGAAAATTTGTGAAACGATATATAAGAAGCCTACAAATAATACTTGTAATAATAATTCTCATTTGGCCGCTCTGGTAAGACAAGCCGCGGTCGCCGCCGCGGTAAATTTTGCGACTTAAAACACAATGTATCAACTTTTAAAGTATTGAACAAAGTGTCAAGACACTCCTTTCTCTCTGACTACCCTGCTATACAGGATAAAGCGTGAAGCTATTATAAACAGTACTTAACACCAATCGTTAAAGTGTAACCTTTTCTGCGAAATCACGATGACCCTAGCAAAAACAGTGGACATTATTTAACAGAAGACCACGAAGATTTAAATCTGATTTAAACCCATTACTGCCGCTATCGGAAGCTACAGAATCGCGACCCAGTTTAAACGCGTGCGCATCTTTATCTCGCATAGAATACTGAACAATGCAGATATAACTGTACGGGTATAATTTTTGGTATAGATGGAAGTTTCCAGATCTTTTTACACTTTTACTTAATGTGCAAAAAAGGTGAAAATGTCCAAAATTTTTGTAGAAAATTTATTCAAGATTTCAAAACTCTCCATGCGATTCATGTTCAATCAGCGGTTGTATCGAACTTTTAAGAAAACCACATTGAAGCTAGATAATCAAGTTGTTTGATCCATTTAGTGGTTAAGTTGAAAAAAAAAAGTTCGTATAGCAAACAAAAGAACCCAAAAAATTTTGGTATTCATTAGGATTGTGCGGAACACGATGCTCGAAAAAAAATTTATCTTAAGATCTCAAAAACTAGAAACTTTAAGCTTCAAAATGCTGTTTTTAGAATTCTAGTACGACCATGTTTGAAGGAAATAGAGCCACTTGAAAAACCTCAAAATATTTGGAATGATCCTTTAATTTTTTCCACTATTATATGTAAATAGATAGACACAAATAGACCATGTTAATAATATTTATAATTCCGCGCTTTCCATACTACATTATTCTGTACAATAAACAAGGTAACCAGGCGATAGCATCAGCACGAGCGATGCCGATGAAACGCGAGTGTTTACGAGCTATAGACGCGTGCCACAATTGTTTCTTTAAGCGCTCTTATTTATATGCGCCGTGCCAAACTTTGATATGCCACTAGCAGTCGCTAATGCAATGTGGACTGCCCATAAATCCCTTAAAGGTCGAAAGAGATAGTACGGTGAAACTACGTCGCCTACAGCTAAGTGACACTTACAACTTAAAATCCATCTATCTCTGCTTGCTTGGGAAATGTGAGTTTCTAGTTATTTATATTTGCGTTTAAAGGAAATAAATCGAAATTCAGTTTATAAGTTTTTTTAGCTTCACGCTGTATTCCGCACATAGCAGGTTAAGCAGAGGGAACCTGTGAACCTAGTGTTAAGACACTCCGGTCTCTTCAAATTTCCGCTCCTCATTTTCCGCCGAATTGAATTTTATTAATTTTAATAAGTAATTGAAATGTAATTTATATTATAATTTGAAGGAAAAACTTATGATGAACCTTTTACTAAAATGCAGATGGTGAAGCATAAAAGTTCGCACAGATAAAGTTTATAGGGAGAATTGCAGAAAGCCAATTTACTTTATAATAAAACTTGGCAAAATAGATAATTAAATAAATATTATACTAACATTTATTTTATGTACACTAATGTATAAAGTGCCTTACTCTTTTCTAAGGCAACACGTATTTTACTTGTCAAGGCATTAGGGTCCTTGGCTAGGCATTAGGGTGTAAAATAAAACTAAAGAAAAGAAATGTATAAAGCTCAGATCTAATGTTTACTAGACATTCAGCATGAGGCTACATCCACAGAAGCTGATAGTACAATCTTAATCTTGACGGTACGTTCTCAAATGCTACTGATTTAGAGTCATGTGCATACAACTACCATTTCTACTGTTGTACAAGTAAGTATATAATGCCTGTCGTGGCGCAGAGGCACAGTGGGTTCGATTCCCAGTCCACAAAATGTAAGTTTTAGTATTTTCATTCGCTGGATTTGGTAATAAGGCAAAGCGCAGCGTTGAGTTCCGCCACTCTGCTGAGTGGAACGCACTGCCTCTATTCGGTGGAAAAGGGGTAACGGAGTGTCTTAACACTAGGTTCCCTCTGCCTACCCTGCTATATGCGGGATACAGCTTGAAGCTAAATAAAAATATAATATTTTTGACAGTTTAAAGTATTAATCACACACTTAAGAACGGGGTAGGCAGAGGGAACTTGAGAACCTAGTGTTAAAACACTCGGTTCTCCACTTTCCGCCGAATTGCGACATTGCGTGCTGAGAGGTGGAACTCAACGTCGCGCGCCTTATTACCAAACGCAGGAAATGAAAATACTACATTTTTACATTTCCTGGAGTGGGAATCGAACCAAAATATTTAATATTTTATAAAATATTATATATTAATATATAAAGATATATTCAAGACATATAAACAATAGCTAAATAACTTAAACCCACATATAATCGACAAAACAACATTACCACAAACAATTCAATATGGCCACAACACAACGTAAATGAGAGACTGGAATGGAATATCATCGCACGTGTCTACTTGCGGTGTATGCAAATGCGCGCATTAAAATGCAAGATGGCGGAAGCGCGCACGCGAGGTCGGGAGGTCGCGCACCACGCGCCATTGTCCAGTGTTTGTGACCAAAATGTTGTTTAGTTTATATATTATAAAATTATACCAGTAATGGTGATGCCTAAATAGGAATATTAGATAGGAATATTATTTTAGTTCATTTACTGTAATAAAACAAATGTTTAAGCATATAAATTATTTATACTTATGCGTATCTAGAATATTATGCCTACATAAAACTTTTGGATCTTGTTTCACTTAAGAAACGAAAAACCTTTTTCGAGCATGTATAAATATTTTTTTTTAACGCCTGTCGTGGCGCAGAGGCACAAGCGTGCGACTGTAGACGCGACAGGTTGTGGGTTCGATTCCCACTCCAGGAAATGTAAAATTTTGTATTTTATTTCTTGGGTTTGGTAACAAGGCAAAGCGCGGCGTTGAGTTCCGCCACTCAACACGCAATGCCTCAATTCGGCGGAAAGAGGGGAACGGAATTGTTGAAAGAGAATGGAGTGTCTTAACACTAGGTTCTCTGGTTCCCTCTGCCTACCCTGCTATATGCGGGTTACAGCGTGAAAATTTTAACGCTGCGGGACTCTAACCAGAGCCTTTTGAAATCCGTCCAACCGTCGTCTTAGAAATAATCATTGGGTAGCAGAAATCTGTTAATTTTTTTTATTAAATCTCGCTACAGATTGCTAAAAACAAAACTAAGTTATAATAAATGTATAAGAATCGCAGCTCAATAAGAACGGATAGCTTAGCGGTTAGAGCACTTAGACGGTTTCTAGAAGGCAACAGTTCGAGTTCTGCTGAGTTCAATTTTTTTATACCTTATGCAAAAATGTTTTTATCGTAATAACTCAATTAAGCTTAAAAATAAAAATTAACATAATAAAATCCTAAATTCAAAAAAACATCATAGTCACCCTACCGATATCCTCTCACGATCCGTTAAGCCGAGCTACAATAGCTTCGAGTAGAAAGCCCAAGAAACAAACCCAGTACTGTATAAATTATTTCACTGCGTAATTATACATTTATTCAATATTTAAAAATAGTTTTTTTCTAATTGTCTAATATTTTAGATTGATTAAGTAACCTATTTAAAGATTTTATTTTGAAATTTCACATTTCTTATGTTTCACGCTTTTTCTTGCACGGCGGGGTCAGAAAGAGCCTAGTGACGTAACACTCCGTTCTCCACATTTCGGTCCTGTTTACAGTCGCAAGCTTGTGCCTCTGCGCCACGACTGGACTTTCGCTAAAATAACTATTCAAATGCTCTATTTCTAACATTTTTTTTGTTTACTAACACTTAATACAGATTAAAAATATGAACACAAAAAACAACAAAAATATCTTACAACTAACATATAAAGCTATGGCCGATAAGCTTAAATAAAATTTTTAAAAAAAATATTAGCAAAAAGAAAACCGACTCCAAATAAAATGCACAATCATTACGAATAACCCAAAAACTACTCATCCGATTTTAACTAATTTAAATGAGACCACATCAGAAGCCATCACCACGTAAGAAATAATCACCAAAATTGGTTCACTAGGTAAAAAGTTAGGCGGCAACACACACACACATAATACAATGGAATTCGAATCTCCTCCTTTTCTAGAATTCGGTTAAAAAAAATCACTAAATATTTTTTCACACTTAAAAGCCCAATCAACATATAATAAAGCAAAAAAACATTCATTAGATTTAAAGTACTTACCTATCAATTTTTTATACCAATTCATTTGCAAGAATATTTAAAAAATGTTTTTTTTTAACACATTTATTTTAAACGAATATTTCGAAATTCGATTCGATCGATTAATCGATTAATTTTATTAAGTATTTTTTTTAAATTATATTTTAATATATCATTATGACAGTTTGGATGGACTGAGCCGAAAAGGATGGTCCATGGATGGATGGATGAACAAATCGCACTCGAGGGAATATTCAAATTCATATTTCCTTTAATTATTGTTTTGCATTTTCACGCTTTGCCTCATATAGAAGAGTAGTGAACCTAGTGTTAAAACACTCCGTTCGCTGTTTCCCTTTTCCTTTTCAAAGGCGAAAAAAATATATAATTTTATTTTTTTTTTAATTTTTTCTTGGTTCACATAGACGAGAAATATATGACGATTACAATGACAATGGTATTTAGTTTTTTGTTTCCGATGAAAATTACGAGATGCATCCTGCCCGCCATATCAAAACAGTAGATGCACGAATGTGCCAAAAAATCGACAGTATGCGATATTTTTTAACAAAAAGGGTCTTTTATAAAATTTAAATACGTAATAAAATAAACTGAAAAGTTCGCTAGACTCACTTATTTAGTTGTACCCAAAAAAAAATCCTGAAAAAACAGTTTTTTTGACTCATCCCCCAAGGAGAATTCCCCTCTTAGGTGGCAAAACATAACGCCGCGCTTTCTATATTTTTCTTATGTCTTATTGATACATACATACATAGCTTCACGCTGTATCACGGATATAGTAGGGTAGGCAGAGGGAACCTAGTGTTAAGACACTCCGTTCCCCACTTTCCGCCGAATTGTGGTGTGTAGGCATTGCGTGCTGAGTGGCGGAACTCAACGCCGCGCTTTGCCTTGCCCAAACCCAGGAATATGAAAAATTCCATTTATTGGAGTAGGAATCGAACCCACAACCTATCGCGTTTACAGTCGCACACTTGTGCCTCTGCGCCACGACAGGCGTTATATGTATGTCTTATTGATCTTTTATTTAACTGTTTAAGTCTTTTAAAGTAAAACAAAGCATAATTTCAACCATTAGCAGTCTTAACAATGGACAGATATTAGTGGACGTAATAAATGAATTACGGAATTGAAACTAATAAAAAAAATTCAATTTAGTTATATATTAAGATAAACGAAATATATAAGAAGTTAGATGAAATAATTAAATTTTTTTAATTACTCTAAATATACCTTAGGAAAAGAAAGATGACATACATATGCCATTATTTAAAAAGTTCTAAGTAATTATTAAAATATGATAAGTAGAAAAATAACAGGTAATTCACTAATCGATTGTTAATAAAATTAAATTAATCGATTTTTAGGCGAATAACCAACAAAAAGTGGACGGAAGCCAAAATAGGTTATAATTAATATTATATGTTATTTATTAAATGACAAAATATTTTTATATATGTGTAAAAAAAGTTGACTGCACTATAAAAAAACATACTTATGTAACAAAATATATCTTTAAACAAAAAGTATATTGAAATTCTACCATCTGATGATACTTTCGTTCAGCCAAAATGACATCACTAATGAAGTTTTAAACATATTATTTTTAATACAATAAAAAAAATATTATTAAAATAAAGAAAAAGTAAAGTACGTCAAGAGAAACTAAATAAAAAAAATAGTCCACTTATCTCATCTTCCAACAATTGAAACGATGAGTGCAGAAACAACGTAAGTCCGATTTTTTTTAAAAAAAAAAAAAGTTAAGTTAGCTTTCCAAGCTAGTTGAAATCGATTACGATTTTTTGCATTTTTTGTGACTTACGTTGTTTCTGCACTCACCGATTCAATTGTCGATGAATTTTATTTTTTTTTATATACATATATAAATTTATTTAACAAAATAATACATAGCCACAGCGAACACAACAGAGACAAGCGTTACGTACATTTTAGTGAACCTCTCAGATGAATCATCCCGATGCTCGACCAGATGCTGATTTGCGGACTGTTGACAAAAAAAAGACATTAATTTTTTATACCAATATATTTGCAAGAAAATAAAATTTAAAAATTGAAATTTGAATTACATATTTTTTTAAATGTTACGATATTTGACTACTTTTTTTTAATTTCATATAAAGTATAAGTGGAACTCAACGCCGCGATCTGTCTTATTAGAGTGGAAAATGAGAATAATTAGAATATAATCTTTTTCACGAGTGAGAATCGAATTCACAACCACTCGCGCTTACAATCAAACGCTTTTCCATTGCACTGCGATTCGGTCCATTAGAAACAGATAAAATTAATAAAATAAATATTACACGCTCTACCATGCGTTTGGTATCCACTTTATGACAACCTAGTCCTAATTAAAAAAAAAACACAAATCACCTTAACAGCAGCCATCTTGTATTTAACATATGGTATTAAGGATATCCGGTTGTTATCAACGAAAGCGCGCGCCACCGTCTTAGCGAGGTCCTTGCGGGAGAGAGCCACTAGCGCTGTCGTATCGTCCAAGAACTGCACTGTTATTTGACCTGCAATAAATATTTAATAATAAAATAATTTTGTTTCATTATTTCAAATAAATTAATTCAATTCCACTTTTTAGTATTAAGAATTTTTTGGGATGTTATAATGTTTTTCAATGTTTAAAAAAACATATTTTTCGAATAGCGGGGTCAGAATTTTTTTTTTTAACTTCACGTTGTAACCCGCATATAGCAGGGTAGGCAGAGGGAACCAGAGAACCTAGTATTAAGACACTCCATGCTCTCTTTCAACAATTCCGTTCCCCACTTTCCGCCGAATTGAGGCATTGCGTGTTGAGTGACGGAACTCAACGCCGCGCTTTGCCTTGTTACCAAACCCAAGAAATGAAAATACTAAATTTTACATTTCCTGGAGTGGGAATCGAACCCGCAACCTGTCGTATTTACAGTCGCACGCTTGTGCATCTGCGCCACGACAGGCGTTCAGAAATTTGATATAATATATAATGAATAAATGATCCCTTAGAGAATATTTTTAGAGTTTTAAAAGATCTTACCATAAGCACTAAACAGTTGATTGATGTCATTCCTTTGCCACTCTTTGGGGAAAGTTAGATGGAACACGTGGTCCCTAGATGGCGCCGCTAGAACACAAATTTATTTATTTTTTTTATTTTTTACAGTATAATAGTTTTAATTATTCCCTTGCCATGTATTATATTAATATATATTGAAATTATATTTTTAGTGTCACTTTTTTTCCGCATAACAAGAAAATCAGAGAAAATTCGTGATATTGCATGTTAAATGGTAAACCAACCAAATGAAATGCATTAAAAAGTGAAATTATTACGAAAATCTCAAAAACTATTTATCAGATCTTTACTAAATTTAAATAGAACCGAATCAAAATTGGTTCACCCAATAAAAAGTTCAGTAACACATAAAAAAACACTCTAATTCAAAACCTCGCTTTTATCAAATCAGTTAAAAAAAAAAAACAAAAAAAAATCAATTAATAAAAAAAAAATACTCACGATCAGCCCCAACCAAGTTAATATACGGCGAGTCCTGATGAGCGGTCTTAGCCAAGAACAGTTTATTGACAAACGGCTTGAGCGTCGCCGCGTCCTGCGTCACGCGCGTACACTTCTCGCCTCGCATGCGCGTCACGTGCGCGTGCATCGACAGGAAGCACAGCCCCGTCACGTACGCGTCGTAGCCGGCCTCGTGCTGCTTGTCCTGCGCGCACGTGTAGCCGCGCGACGGCAGCGACGCTGAGGGGGGCGAGACGTCATTGTGACGTGACATCATTGCGACGTGACGTCAATAGAAAGACGTGTGGTCATATGTGTGACGTGTCGTCATTAAAGTGACATGTCTTTAAAGAGTGACGTGACGTCATTAGAATAACGTGATTCTATTAAAGAGTGGCGTGACAACTATTAAAAGGGTTGTGTAGTTAGTATTAAAGATTGACGTAAGGTTTTTAAAGAGTCATGTCATTAAACCGTGACGTGACGTCATAAAACAGTGACGACGTTATTAAGGTGTGACGTGGTGTCATTAAGCAGTGACGTGACGTCATTTAAGAGTTGACATGACGTCATTAAGGATAGTAAAAACATTTGAAATAAAAAACATTTTTAGAAAAATATTTTTTAATTGTGGTGGGATTCGAACCCGCGCCTCTTAAAAGAATCTCGCTAATGTATTACATATTTTTTCCCATTTTTTCATATTAAAAATTTTTACTCTTATAATAATAATTAAAACTGTAAAGAAAAAATAAAACCTATTTCAAATAAAATGTATTAAAAAGTGACATGACGCCTGTCGTAGCGCAGAGGCACAAGCGTGCGACTGTTAACGCGACAGGTTGTGGGTTCGATTCCCACTCCAGGAGATGTAAAATTTAGTATTTTCATTTCTTGGCTTTGGTAACAAGGCAAAACGCGGCGTTGAGTTCCGTCACTCAACACGCAATACCTCAATTTGGCGGAAAGTGGGGAACGAAAATGTTGAAAGAGAATGGAGTGTCTTAACACTAGGTTCTCTGATTCCCTCTGCCTTCCCCGCTATATGCGGGATACAGCGTGAAGTAAAAAAAAAAGAAAAAGTAACATTATTACGAATAACTCAAAAACTACTAGTCATATTTTAAATAAATTTAAATGGTACATCAAAAGCCTTATATAAATTGTTTCACACAGTAAAAACTTATACAATAATACGCAAAAAATTAGTCAAAATGAGAACTTCCACTTTTTTAAGTTGGTTAAAAAGAAAAACTTACTCGTTTTAGGCAACTCAAAAGGAGGTTCTGAGAGCGTTTGGAACAGATGTGGCAGCACACTCGAGCTCACTTTATCTTTGAATGGAGGCAAACTTGACATGTACTTTGTGTCGAGCAATCTGAAAATAAAAGAAATTATTTTATGTATAATGGAGGCGAGTTACCACGACTGGTTGTGGGTTCGATTCCCACTCCAGGCTATAAATATATTTAATATTTTCATTTCTTTTCTCTGGTAACAAGGCAAATCACGCAATGCCTCAATTCATCGGCTGAAAGTGAGGAACGGAAATCAGGTTCCCTCTGCCTACCCTGCTATGTGCGGGATTCAGCGTGAAGCTAAATAAAAATCAATTTCACATACCTTGGAAACATGCAATGGGCAAACTCCTTGAAAGACGCATAGTCTATGGGTAGAGGCTGGAAGAAGTGATTCAGTGTATGCAACAGGTCTAGCAACATGTTGTGACCTATCACTAACTTTTCCTGGAACAATGAAAAAAATATATAAAAAAAAGGTTTTTCACCAGCTAAGCTAAAATGTTTAGGATATAACTTTGATAGAAATCATCAACTCCAAAAAAGGTGAAGGTTCTCAATTTGACTGTATGTTCTCTGTCTTCGTTTTTTCTGAGTGAACCAATTTTGGCAATTTTTATGTGGCCCCATTTAAATATATTAAATATAACCCCAAACCATTTAAATATAACGCCTGTCGTGGCGCAGAGGCACAAGCGTGCGATTGTAAACGCGACAGGTTGTGGGTTCGATTCCCACTCCAGGAAATGTAAAATTTAGTATTTTCATTTCTTGGGTTTGGTAACAAGGCAAAGCGCGGCGTTGAGTTCCACTACTCAACACGCAATGCCTCAATTCGGCGGAAAGTGGGGAACGGAATTATTGAAAGAGAATGGAGTGTCTTAACACTAGGTTCTCTGGTTCCCTCTGCCTACCCTGCTATATGCGGGTTACAGCGTGAAGTTTAAAAAAAAAAAATAACTAAAATCTGATGATTCGTTTTGGAGCAATCCGTAATAATATTTTTTGTGCATTTTATTTGAAGCTATTATAGTTTTCTTTTAAATCTTTAATTATTGATTTACTATTTAAATTAAAAAAACAAACAAATTTCCTAATTTACATTGATTATTACAAAATGTAAAACCTCTACTACCAACATTAAAAGCCTGTAGTATTAAATTCACTTCATATCAATAAGTCAATGATCTTAACTAATACTTTGATCTTAAGCCAATGAGAATCATGCAAATATAGCCTAAATAACTATCATAGTGCAGTGGGACAGCTATTTACATCTGCTCTGGTACAACAAAGCGTGACATAGAGTTACGCAAATTAACACAGAATATCTCGAATTTGGGCGGAAAAATCATTAAATTGGCGCCGATTTTTATAAAAATTTAAATTCATATTCTAAAAAATATTTCTTGAACTTGTTTCATGGTTTATTAGAAATCACCTCCTCAGGGTAAAGTAAGGGGTTGAAACTTGTAAGACTCAATTCTTATAAGATGGGATACTTTTGGTTGAGATAACCAACATTCACACGGGTTAATCCGCGGACGGAAGCTAATATCTTATAAATTGATGGCTTTTTATAAAGAAATTAATAAATAAATACAATAACTTACTGATTGACTGATCATTCTGGCAACTTTGGAGAAACCAACTGCTTCTTCAAATTCTTCCCACTCCTTTTCTTTTTTCATGTCATCATGTGACTTGCTTTCACTTGCAGAATTTATTCTTTTCACTTTTAATACTCTGAAAGAATATTTAAATTAAAATTGTGTAAAAAATTAATGTTATAAACATACTTATTACAAATTTATAAGGTTACTATACTAAGCTGCAATTTACAAAGATTTGGCGTAAAATCTTCATAAATTACCAAATGTATTATTTATTTATTTATCCTTTATTGCCCACAATATATTGTTATTCTGATATAGGAGCCATAACATTGTAAATATCCTTCAAGATCCATTCAATTGTTTTTGGAGGGAAAAGTTACATATTTTGACCCTTCTCACACTTGGCACTTATAATATTAGTGAGTTTTATTAAAAAAAGAGTAATTGAAGATATTCTTTACGATTAATAGAGAAGAAAGTTCTTAACAAAAACAAAAAAAAAGACTGGTAGAACAGTTAGTTCTACCAGTATTACATATATAATCTTCTAGACTTATAGTAAAGAAAAATGTCCAGTCTAGATGATGAAACACCAACATCCACAGAGTTTTTTATAATTTGACAAAATTTAATCTTTATTACACATTCATTTTCAAGTATAAAATATATACTAAAATCCACTTTTATAATGTAAATAGATTTAGAATAATTTCCAGATTATTCTATTATTTACAGATATTTATTATTTTTTACCTAGATTTATTTTCTAAAACTTTAGTTTCAACGAACGCCTCATCTTTGAATCTTAGACCAAGCTCTTGGAACAGCAGCCTTCTAATAAATGCATTGCACCTGTCTATCTCCATCTCCTCTGACTTGTTTTCATCTAGAAATGTTCTAACCTTTTTACTGAAATATAATTTTACACAAGTAAAAAAAATATAATAATTAACACAAAGAATGTATTAGTTAGACATTATTTATGAATTTCATATAAATGTACTAATATAATACTTTAAAAATAAATATTTACATAGTATTTCTTGTATATTCCAAAAAATTGGTTAATGTTGAAAGATAATTGATATATCTAGGCAGTTGTGATTGAAAATGAATACTTTTCAAGGCATTGATTTTTAAGTTTAAATTTTATCTGCAAATTATGTTACTGTATTAATGGTTAGTAGAGTTTTAAATATGAAAAATAAACACAATAAATATTTTACCATATATCTTCAATTTGTGGCTTAGTTTCATCAGGAATAATAATAGTCTCCTTTTCATTTGCAATTCTATTTTGTCTTTCTGTTAAGTTTTCTCGCAACTTTGTTTCAATAGGCTCTGTCATATATGATATACCTAAAACATTTATGAAATAACACTTTAATACTAATATACACAACTTTACTATATTATAAATTCTATTTTAGAATATTTACCTTCTTTAATTAGCTTGTTAAAATCAAAACCTTGCGCCGCCAAGAAATCTAAACTGGAGCTTTGACATAAAAAGGTCTTTTCTGGTCCAGGACGTCCGCGAGGGAATAAGAAAAAATTATATGCATCATTCATATAATGTTGTTCTTTATCATTCCAGTAGAAAGCGCAAAGACCGTACTGTATTAATAAGAAATCAGTAGATCCGTTAAGTAGAGTGTTATAATATTCTTGTGGAGAATCAAACATAGATACATCTCTTCCATTTATTAAGCCAGTAAACTCTGTATCAATCACTAAGAAATCAGCTTTTGCTATAGATTCACCTATAAGGGGCAATGCCTCTTTAAAATCTGAAAAAAAAAGAAACACTGTATGAAAACAGTTCTCCATGAGGTTTTATTTCAATAACTAATGTAACCTACTTACTTTTCCTAGTCACTTCCATTTTTACTTGTTAAAAGATATTTAATAATATGAATTACTGCTACTGTAAGAATGTAAATATTATTATTTCTCTACTTAATCATATATATACAAATACATGCGCTACTCCGCCTCCACAGACGAGTAACAACTTCTGCCGAACATCAATAACTGACAATGACATTTAAAAAAACATTGTCTATGGTCTTTTATGGTGAACATAATTTTTAACAAATAAAATTAATTGACTGATAATGAAAAGAATATTTTATTTCTTAACTATTTCTAGAACGCTACCTTGTTTTTAATATTTATATATAATTTTATTTAGCTTCACGCTGTATCCCGTACATAGCAGTGTAGGCAGAAGGAACTTGGGAACCAAGTGTTCATATACTACGTTCTCTTTTAACAATTTTGGGGTATTGTTTACATTATTAATAATCATATTCAATTATTTCAATTTCTAACGATCAATACATTATCTGTGGGCACTAAGGGTACATAAATGAAACATTTGGCGCGCTTTTAGATATCAGATATCTCATATCGTCATCCACGCACTCAATGTTTTAATGATTAGACATATTACCAATTATATTTAATTATATTATATATAATATAAAACATATTCTACATCAATACGTCGTCAATTAAGCTTTGTGGAAATTCAAAAATAAATGGTACTTTTAGCAAATGATTTAAGATTATTGCAGATGCACAAGTGTTAGACTGTAAATGCGACGGGTTGTGAGTTCGATTTCTACTCCAGGAAATGGATTTTTTTCATTTCCTGGGTTTTATAACAAGACAAAGCGCGGCGTTGAGTTCCGCCACTCAGCACGCAACGCCTCAATTCGGCAGAAAGTGGGGAACGGAGTGTCTCAACACTAGGTTCCCTCTGCCTACCCTGCTATATGCGGGATACAGCGTGAAGCTACGTATGTATGTATGTATGTATGTATCTAAGATTATATTTTACTAGATTTCTTTTTAACATGCAATCTTTCAGTGTCTTTTTTATTTTTCTCCTATCAATCCTCCTTCGTCTGTGTTCAATATAAAGTGATATCGAAGTGATTTATGCTTAACTGGCACGTTCGAAGCATCATATTTATTAATAATAATTATTTATTGCACATACAATTTTACAAATACACAAAATAACAATACAATATTAAACATGATAAAAAACGTTATGTGCAAAGACGGCCTTATCACTAGAAGTGATTTCTTACAGGCAACCATTAAAAATAGAAAACTGGATCAGAAACAGCAGTAGGGCGCAAAAAGTACTGAACTTAAAGTACTGCATTAAAGATTATGATATTACAATACATTCCATCTATATTTATGTATCTTAAAATTGTAGCTACTACATAAAAAAAGGATTGTATCACCAATTCAAATTGAAAATCTTTAATCTTTTTAAATACAATTGATAATTATATATTTTTTTATATTGAAACTGTTGATATTATTAGAAAAGAATAATGTCATATTATAAAAACAAACTTTTTTCGAACACATTAAACAACACGATTATTTGAATGTAGATATTAATGACAAGAAAAACAATATTCATAATTATTTATTAACTTAAAAATATTCTTCATAGTGTCCACTGATAAAACAATGGTTTTTAAACAAAAACAAATTCTCCTATTTAACTCATATAAAATATAATAAATATATTTATTAGTAAATAAGTATATGTTAAGATTTTATAATCTTTTCTGTATGGACGATAAGACGCTCATAGGCAGCTTTATTTCTATAGAGATGTATATTTGACTGAAGTTTCTTCATTAAAAGTCTAGGATCTACATCACTAAGTGTAATCAATGCATCTGAAATAAAAAAGTTATTGAAAATCATAATTACAGTGGGAACAGGTACAATCAAAGTAATTTTAGAAATGCTCAAAATAAATCCTTAATGGTGCAATGAGACAGTGTCGCTATAAGCTACGATTGGTCGTGAGTTCGATTCTCTCTCGGGAGTAATGGTTATATTAAAATAATTTTCATTTCCCCGCTTTGGTAAAGTAAAACGCGGTGTTGAGTTCCGCCACTTAACACGCAATATTAACGACTCGTTTCGGGAGGGAAGTGGAGAACAGTCTCTTGACAATAGGTTTTCTCTGACTTCTCTGCTATAGATAAAAGCATGACGCTGAAAAAAAAAGAATATACTATAAACGCGACAGATTGAGGGTTTGATTCCAACCCCAGGAAATAAAAATATAAAACATTTAATTTCCTCGCTCTGGCTATAAGGCAAAGCGCGATGTTCAGATCCGTCACTCAGCACACAATACCTCAATTCAGCGGAAATTGGGGAACAGAAATCTTAATAGAACCGAGTGTCTTAATACTAGGTTCTTAGGTTCCCCTCTCTACCCTACTACGTTCGAAATACAGCGTAAAACTGAAAAAAAATACTTACCAAGCATTTCCTTCCTAAAGTCTTCATTAGCATCATCTAAATGTATCAACATGGCGCTATACAAGGCGTCTATATGTGCGTTGAAGAGCACCGTATCATAAGGCTGGGGTCTACATTGAAACAATGTACATAGAGTTTGTACCGCAAACGAGCGGACCTTGTCGTTTGAGTCGTCTAGACGTTTGAGAACCACTGAAATAAAGTAAATCGTGATAAATATACATAAATATACATACATATATAGCTTCACGATGTGTCCCGCATATAGCAGGGTAGGCAGAGGGAACCTAGTGTTAAGACAATCCGTTCCCCACTTTCCGCCGAATTAAAAAATTGCGTGCTAAGTTACGGAACTCAACGCCGCGCTTTGCCTTGTAACCAAACCCAAGAAATGAAAAGAATCATTTCATGGAGTGGGAATCGAACCCACAACCTGTCTCGTTTATAGTCGTACGCTTGTGCCTCTGCGCCACGACAGGCGATATCTTTATATTATTTATTTTATATTCACGCTTTTGCTAAAATTGATACAAGTTATGCAGTTAAGTGATATTTTTTTATCATAACATAAAATAAATCGAGTATAATTATCTTTAAGCGTAACCATTTACAAAATTAAAACTCATTTAATTACAAAACTTCTTACCAAAGTATAATTTATGTAAAACTTCTATAGTAAAACAATCTCGTTGTTTAGACAAAGTCGCGAGGCAACATATAGCTCGTAACGTATGCTGTCTTGTCAAAGTTGAATTATCATCAGTCAAGCCAACTAGCAGAGGAACCATTTTTTCTAAAAACGGCTCTAAAGAGTCTTTAGTAGGAAAAAGGTTCACTTTCTGTAAAATAAAATTAAATATTATAAGATTGAAAAAAATATAATTTTCAGAGTCTGAAGCTTATTTTTTCTTTGCTTCACGCTATACCCCGCACATAGCAAGGTAGACAGAGGGATTCTGAGAACCTAGTGTTAAGACACTCTCTCTCTTTTAACAATTCCGTGCCCCACTTTCCGCCGGATAGAGGCATTGCGTGCTGAGTGGCGGAATTCAACGCCGCGCTTTACCTTTATTTTAATTTAATTATTTCATTAATTTTTCATTTGGTATTCTATAAACACATATAAGATATATACATGAAAATACCTTTCTATCACCACTACATTCCTGTTCCCTAACTATTTCAGTTTCAGGGTCATCTTGTACAGCCGAACAAAGACACGCCACGGCCGCTGTACGTATCGCTTCTGCTGTGCGACCCGGAGACCATACTAGATTTGGCATTATTACCTCTAAAAATGTGTTAAAGCAAGTAAATATATATTACTAGATAACAAATGACATCAGCGGAATACTGTAAACTGTCTTTAGCTTTACAGTTACTTTTTTTTTTAACTTTACGCTGTATCCCGCATATAGCAGGGTAGGCAGAGGGAACCAGAGAACTTTAGTTGTTAGTTAGTGTTAAGACACTCCATTCTCTTTCAACAATTCCGTTCCCCACTTTCCGCCGAATCGAGGCATTGCGGGTTGAGTGGAGAACTCAACGCCGCGCTTTTGCCTTGTTAATAAACTCCAAGAAAATGAAAATACTAAATTTTTACATTCCCTGGAGTGGGAATAGAATCCACAACCTGTCGCGTTTACAGTCGCACGCTTGTGCCTTTGCGCCAATGACAGGCGTTTAGGTACAGGTTTAGCGACAGGCTTTACAGTAAACTGTTTATTATAATCAGTGTTCACAGTGGCAGTGTGCCGTGGTTTATTTTACCAGAGGAAAGATATGAGAAAAGTTTAAATATAATTATTTCCCAAGTAGGAATTGAACCCACACTAACTGTTGTTTACAAACAAAAAAAGCTATACATAACATACCATCTATAACAATTTTAGAAAGCCTCCAATTTATCTGGGTCAGATTTGCTGAAATTAGTCTGTCTTTAGCAATACCGTGGAGAGAACCGTGAATATTTTGAGTTTTACTTCAGCATCCACTTTAGGTGGCGCTAGACAATCTTTTAATATTGGCGCTATGAGATGCAATTGGCTTCTCCCATCGCAGAACCTGTGAAATAAAGGCTTTTTATGAAACTTAATTAGAATCCTAGATTTGTATCTTAATGTAACGAAAAAGCGACACAAAAAGAGACAAACACCTAAAAATGTATGTGTAGTCATACAGTAAAAGCTAAACTACTTCGTATAGACATATTTATATCGTGTCGCTTTTTCGTTACATCCAATTTCAAAACACACCGATTCTTAAGCGATTTTACTTTAAAAATTAAAAATACATCTCACCAGAATACATCAGAACACATTCAAACAGACACCTGTCAGGCGTCATCAGGGTCCAAGACAGGGCTTCACTTGTAATATCTGCCAGTATTTTACGTATATGACGTTCATATAACGATGTGAGTGTACGCCCACATTCTTCTATGAAACGAAGTTTGTCTAAGTTTGCTGAAAAGTGTATAATATTTTTAACCGAGTTTTTTTTTTTTATGGATAATGAAGGCAAACGAGCAGAAGGACCGTTCAGATGGTGGCTACTCTTCGCCCATGAACATCTACAACACAGATGTAATTTGATAGTGTTAAGCAACTTAGAGGATATGACGAATGAGTGGTGACAATGGTAAACTGCTATCGGAACCAACACCACATTTTGGGAATGATGCATGCAGCATGGGAAACCTGGCTTACATGCCATCGAACTGAACACATCATATAAGATATTTAGCGGTTCGTCTTTGACATGATAGTGGTCGCGAGCCAGTCGGAGGACGAACCTCCTACCACCAAGCAAAGCGAGTTATAAAAAGACGGCTATCAATTCAATTGTATTTATTTAATGTGTGTTACTTTTTACTGGGTTAACCAATTTTGGTGATTCTTTTTTTTATATGATAAATGGTGTTTCTGACGTGGTCCAATTTCAATTTAAGTAGGATCGGACGAACAGTTTTTGAGTTATTCGTAATAATTCTTTTTTGTTAAAATTTTAGTTACTGTTTAAATCCAATTGCGTTGTTATTATTATTTAAATAGTAATATTTTTTTCATAATTTATGGTTTTTTTTCATGTCAAAAGCAAAATATATTAGGTAAATAAATTTAAGACCGCACACTATCAAAACTGGAGATATGAAAATTTATTTCTTTGTCACGTAAAAACTACTGATTTTTTTTTTTTTTTTTTTTTCGACTGTGTAGTATGCTGTTGGCCCTGTTGGCCTCGACAGCGTCACCGGGTTTTGTGGGGGGCCGAGCTTGAAGAGCCTCCTCGGGAGGAGGACCATCAACTTAGAACTGCAGTGTCACAGGGGCGCCTCCTGCGAGGCCGAACCTCGGCTTGCGAGCACTGCTTGTAGTGGGGGACTTTGCTTTCGCTCGTCCCGAGCTTAAGCCTACTGGGTAGGGCGTTTGATGCCCTGTTGGATTTTAGTGGCTTGACCCGGTCGCACCGAGGCGTGATCGAGCCGTAGAAAAGTAAGGACCTCGTCTCCACCGGCGGGGACGGTGTTTGTGTCGTGTGCGTCTGCGAGTATGTTGGATAAAAAAAAAACTACTGAACGGACATTTTTACTACCTAATATTTCTTAGGTATATACCAGAAAAACAAACAGGCTACAATTTATTAATAATTATTAAAAAAATAAATTATTTGTATAATTCGACCATAATATCACTAACTATATATTTCTAGCAATCGACATATTAAAATACTTACATAAAGCCATAAACTGCGTTTTATCATCGTAAGGCATGGCGTATATCGTAAAGTTGATAATAAACAAGTGTTCCGCCACCTCCTTGCAGTCTTCCTTGCACAGGTCCATTAGCGCTTCAGTTACATGCAGCATGTTTGATTGATATTTTGGCTTTTATATATAAAAAAAAGTATTTTTAGTTTATAACATGTAAAGTGTTGTTGTAGGTTCGATTTCACTTAAGATATTGTAATATTTAAATAAAAAAAATAGCTTCACGCTGTATCCTGCATATACCAGAATAGGCAGAGAGAACCTAGTGTTAAGACACTCCGTTCCCCACTTTTCGCCGAATTGAGGCATTGCATGCTGAGTCGCGGAACTCAAACGCCGCGATTTGCCTTGTTACCGCCGCGATTTGTTGTTATCGAACCCATAACCTGACGCGTTTGCAGTCGACCGCTTGTGCCTCTGCGCCACAACAGGCGTTTTGTAATATTTATATTTTTTTTAATTGACAATCGTATCGCGGCGCAACGGTACAGTGTATGACGGTAAACATTACTGATCATAAGTTTATTCTCTATTCAAGGAAATGTTTATGTTTAAATTATCATCCTTTCTTCCTCAATTAAGACAAAGCGCGATGTTGAATTCCACTCATCCCCATGCAATGTCTCGAATTCAGGCAAGAAGTTGATAACGAAATGATTTGATACGAGGTTGTCTTTAACTATTAGAATATGTGAGAAAAAAGTTGTGAAGTTAAAAAACAAATATAATCCAATAATATATTCCATTTTAACAATGGCAACACAAAACCTCAATACAATAAACAGGCACTAACATTACAATCCAAAAATCTTCGTCCTAAGCTACGACGTCACATGTCCTTATTTTATTTTTATTATTTATTGATCTAAGAACATTTACAGTACACATGACTACATCTAAGTGTAACAAATACTCACAGACGATACATCAAACTTAGTATGAAGAAAATAAATTCCTAAGTGCGAAATAAAGCAAAGAAAGCGGAACACAAAAAAATATTTGAACCAACCAAACTTACCTTCCTAACCCTACATCTGTCTGGGTCAGCAAGCTCCTCACACAGTTCAACCATAACCTTCTTCTTCACTTCTTCTCCACGAGACCCTTTAAGTATGTTCGTGATGACGTATAAAGCGCCCCAAGAGTCCACCTCAGCTTCTAACAATGGCCACCACGTATCTGGTGTTATGAAGTAGCCAAATAACTCTGACGCACGTTTTATCTGAGAAAAAAATATATATTCTTCTTCTTTAACAATAGGAATAAAAATAATTATAAAATTAAACGCCTGTCGTGGTGCAGAGGCACAAGCGTACGACTGTAAACGCGACAGGTTGTGGGTTCGATTAAAAGGAAATGTAAAATTTAGTATTTTCATTTCTTGGGTTTGGTAACAAGGCAAAGCGCGGCGTTGAGTTCCGCCACTCAGCACACAGTGCCTCAATTCGTCGGAAAGTGGGGAACGGAGTGTCTTAGACTAGGTTTCCTCTGCCTACCTTGCTAAAAATCGCCGTATCCCGCATTACGGCGTGAAGCTATGTATGTATTAATTTGAATTTTTGCATACTTATCGAGTGACAATGAAATAATAAGAAAAAAACATTATTTATTGAACAATAGGAATAAAAACACCCGGTCAACACAACTAAAAGACAAAAACTCAATAAACTACATTTATTATAACTTAGTACTGGTAGAAAAACTTATTTCACCTCCAAAGTAACTCTCTGGTCATCATCCGACGCTCCTCGATGTAAAGTTTTCACTATCGTGTTAGCATGTTGGGTGGAACCCTCTTCTGCACACAAAATTAGCCAACACAGAAGCTGAGCGCAACGCAGTCTTGCATCTGCTTGCCAACCTTCCATTTCTGTAAATTATATATATCAATATTTGTCTGTCGTGGCACAGACGCGGGCGCGCGACTGTAAACGCGACAGGTTATGGGTTCGATTACCACTCCAGGAAATGTAAGAATTTAGTATTTTCATTTCCTGGGTTTGGTAACAAGGCAAAGCGCAGCGTAGAGTTCCTCTACTCAGCACGCAATGCCTCAGTTTGGCGGAAAGTGGGGAACGGAGTGTCTTAACACCTAGGTTCTCAGGGTTCCACTGCTTACCCTGCTATATGCGGGATACAACGTGAAGCTATAAAAACACCTTAACATTAAACTAAACCTTATCACGCTTGGCACTAAAATGCAGACTCACCTCGATTAATAGCAGGTACTATTTTGCCAATATTGCTTTGTACTAGCATCCTGCATCCAAAGTTAGGACGTTTGACATCTGGATAGTGTGTGGGCACATCTTTGAGGAAATCTAATTTCTTTTTAAGATCTTCTTCATTTTCTTCCATGTATTGAAGACCAATATCGTCCCAGAATTTATTCGCTGTTTCTCTTACGTCTGCCATTACATCACTCAAACTGATAACAAAGAAATTTAATATAAAACTAGCTGTAACGCGCGACTTCCGTTTACGTGAACTACAAAACCAACTAAAATCTTGTCTTTTTTTTACTAGTTTGGCCTGTACATTGTCTGTCTCTCACGTAGTAATCCAAGCGTTCTATATTTTACACAATTGTTATTGGTTCAACGACAATCGTAGCAGTATTTATATGTATATATAAATATTTTTTTTTTAACTTCACGCTGTAACCCGCATATAGCAGGGTAGGCAGAGGGAACCAGAGAACCTAGTGTTAAGACACTCCATTCTCTTTCAACAATTCCGTTCTCCACTTTCCGCCGAATTGAGGCATTGCGAGTTGAGTTGCGTTATATTTATAAAGAAAACAGAAAAAGAATATCTGATGATAAAGTTTTCTTTCCTTTTCGTGATGTCCTCCACATTACGAAAAGTGGCTTCAAAATTATATTAATGACGATTTTTCTTTTAGCAAGGATTTCACAGAGATTCTTACGTCAAGGAACTTCGTTCTCGACTTTTTGCCCGAATTCGAGTTAAGTGTTGACTGGAGAAATTCAACGCCGCGCTTTGTTTCACCAGAGTGGAGAAAAAAAAATTATAATCATTCTTCCGATAAAATAATATTTTATTTCTTTGTTTCGTTTTTTATTATTGTAAATAAAAAAAATAAAAGCATACCTAGTAAGCAAAAGAGGTATCATGCGATGCCAGAACGAATATCGGTCCCTGTAACTTAACATCCAATTACCAACTTCCATAGTAACTTGCAAGCGGACTTGAGTGTTCTCATCAAATAGTTTCTCTGCCATAGGAGATATGGCTAGTTCAAAACATTTCACATTCCCAGCTAATACTACTGCACCTATGGATATAATTAAAATATTTAAAAAATAATACCATAGTAAAGTAGATGATCCAGTGTCAAGACAGTCCATTTACCATAATTTATTTTTAAGTAAATAATTAAAAAAAAAAATCTTTGCAATCATTTCATGCACTTATAGATGTGAATGCAGGTAGAAGTTAAAATATTACATATTCAATTGACTAAGAACCAATTTTAACAACAAGAAAAGTTAGTTTGTAGAAGTTAATGCAACTCTTTTACAGACATTCTATTATTATATCTTATATTAGATATTTTAAGTGTAAGTAGCGAGTTTATTAATTTAATATATAAAAGCTGAACTTCTATAAACTTTTGCATAAAACTAGTTCCATAATTATTAAATTTATATATTCATTTACATCTTTAGTTCATTATTATAATTTTTTTAAGATGATTATATAATTAGTATTTTCAAAAAGTATTTTTTTTATTAAAATAACATTTAGTATTTTTATTTCCTTGCTATAATAGGTAACAAGACAATTGAGTTCCTCCACTCAGCATGCAATGCCTCAATTAAGAAATGTTAGAAGAGAGAGGTTCCTACTACTTACCCTGCTATATACCGGATTAAAAAAGAAAACAAAAATTAAGATTACATTACCTAAAGCTCTTATAGCTGCAACTCTCACTCTAAAGTGTTGGTGAGCAAAGTTTGACAATAACGGTTTCACATAGCTTTCAGATTGGAAATGAAAAT